>JBBIGA010070943.1:0-12029 GCA_037576975.1 Alestes dentex
GTGTCCACAAAGTTGGAAGCATGGCGTTGTCCAAAATGTCTTGGTATGCTGAAGCATTAAGATTGCCCTTCACTGGACGTAAGGAGCCTGGAAAACAGGTGTATGTCCCAATACTTTTGTCCATGTAGTGCATATTCACACACGATTACATTCACCTTATATTCACTACACGTTTATTCACCACTTTTAGGAGGTGAGTGAGGAACATTTAAGTGATGTTTATTCATGTTCACACACACACACACACACACACACACACACACACACAAATGACGTTTCTTCATATTCATCATCGTATGAATGACTTGTGCTGTGACTCGTCGTCAAAAGCGTCTTACTTTACCTGAAGTCACCCCCACCCTAGGGCTCCATCTGTTCGGTCGTAATTGCCCAGTCCCCGGGCACTTGTTTGTTTATCTATGTTGTTGGTTTGTGATTAAGAGTGATGAATAATCACAATAATTAAAACAGCAGCGCGCGCCTCGCTGCCTTAATCTCCCCTCGGCTCAGCTGCGCGCGGGGAGGGGACACGCGTGGGCTTTTTTTTTTTCTTTTCTGGAAAAAAACTGAAATTTATATCTCCTCTGAGGGGGAAAGCAGGGGAAAGTAGCGGCTCGTCGTGGTCCTAAATTGGCGTTAACGTAAAAAAAAAGCTGGGATAAGGAAAGTCAAGAGGAAAAAGTGTAATACAAAATGCGTAAAGGGAGCGTGGCACGGAGTTTGGTGTGGACACGTCTCGGGTGTTTTTTAGGACACTGAGACGCACACAAACTCCACGGCTTCTCTTCTCGCAGGAGGTAAAGACTTCATTCTTCACCATGGGTCTATTTCGGATGCTGGAGTTGCGAGACTTTAAAAGAAAATAAAAGAAGAAACAGATGTGGACACTATGCTGTGACTAGCAGAGTTCAGGCGTGAGTACAACTACCTTCACTTTTACTTACTTTGCACTCTTGTTTTGGCTCTAAGTTACGGGTTGAGATGCTGTTTTCTTCTTCTCCTGCTGTGCCTTTTTGATAAAACTGATTTGTCTTTGACAGGAATGGGTTTAAGTTTAAATTAAGCTACGTGTTCTACATGTTTTAAATTATTCGTTTTGTATATGGTTCACAGAGCTGTAACTGACAACCTCATTGCTGAGGATTAACTAGGAGCTAAATCTGGATAAACAGGTTCAAAATCAGGCTGGCTGTTATTGCCAGTATTATATGGTCAGATTGTGGGAGCTGAAGCTGATAAAATGTGCAAAATGCTGAAAATGAGCTCAGAAATGGACTGAAATCTGTTACTCAACTAGTAGTGATGCAACAGGGTGCAAAATTAAAAAAGAATTCGGGTTCGCCTGGTGGTTAGGGAGTTGCCCCTGCAATCAGAAGGGTGTGGGTTTGAATCCCAGGTCTGTTAGTGACACCCTTGAGCAAGGTACAGTGCCCACACATTGCACTGCGACGCTGGCTGCCCACTGCTTCACTTGGCGGCACCCTTGGTAAATGGTTAATGCTTCACTGGTTAGGGGTTAGGGAATTCGCCCTGCAATCAGAAAGTTGTGGGTTCAATTCCCAAGACTGCTAGGCACCTCTGAGGTACCCTGAGCAAGGTACCACACACTGCTCCCCGGGCGCCGTGTTCCTGGCTGCCCCCTGCTTCACTTGGTGAATGGGTACAATGTAGGGAAGAATTTCGTGCTGTTCACACTGTGTGCTGTGGCGTGTTCACGTATGACCGAACGAACACTTTCACTTCACTTCAAATACAGATAAAATACAGAGAAAGAATTTCACATTGTGTACTGTGCTGTGGTGGGTTCATGCATAATTATAAGAAGCCACTTTACTTTGTAAGTTCCCTCATTTCTCATCATTGCGCCCCACCAGATGTCTAATACAGCACCTGTCCTCATCATCCACCCTCCGTCTATCCACAGCCTTGCCCTCTTTAGTAGAACAGGTGACTTCTGTCGAACATATGATCCTGTGGGTTCAGCCTGATGATGGGGTCTGGTAAAGGAAACATATCTGCTTGGTTAAGCAGTTTTAACAGTTTGCCTGGTCTATTGCTGTTTGCTTGGTCTAAGCATCCGTGTGCTTTAAATTGGGATGCTTGTTTGGGTTCTCATTTTTCTGGGCTCCTTGCTTTGATAAATTTTGGTGTTTTCTTTATGATAATGGGGTTCGTATTTTGTCCAAACTTGCATACATAGATCTAATCCCATTGATTCAAGAAAACCAGTTTATTTTTTACATCAGCTGCTCTGGAATGAATGGTCTGTGATCTCCTCATTTGTTCAGGATATTAGAATCAGGACCTTAAAGGAATAGTTTGTACATGATTTCCCCCCCATCACTCTGACTGTAGTGTCTGAAGTTTTCTTTGGTTTTGCACTGGTGCTTCAATTATTGAAGCTTATAGCCGGCTAACATGATGTTGAAACTGCATGTCTAAACCATCACACACTTTTGTAATCTTGTTTTGTGGCTTCTTACATTTTATTACTGATGCCTATACAATGTAGAGAAGCAAACTTTAGACACCGAACTGTGTGTTTGGGCAGGTGACTGCTCATCCTTACGCAGGTTTATAATCAATCCTAGACCCTGTACACTTGCTCTGCACTGTTCTGAGTTCATACTCATGGTTTTTTTAATAAAAACATTTAGCGTATCTAGTAAATTGGTCCAAAAAAAAAAGTGAAACAGCATTTCCATTAACTAATTTGTGAATTCCTGAAGATGATGTTGGACCACAAAGCCAGAGATTGGAGTTTTGCTTGCAGTGCATGATGGGGTATTCGCTTCTTTATTAGCTCTCGGTAGAGCAGTTTTAACATCCCCCTGTAAGCTGTATGTGGCTGAAGCACAAACAATTAAGAGGTGCTGGGTGGAGCCCACTGAACCTTTGGGAACGCCACAGCAGTGTCAACCTACATGTACCAGATGGATCATGTGACTTTCATTCTTACTAAGTCATTAAAAAAAAACTGCTCACATCACCATGTTGACACTTTTCTTCTTCATTGGGAAACTCATGGAGGTGGATGGAAAACCCTCTGCTGAAGTCCTCACAGCCTTCATGCATTTAATTATCATTATTTTTTTCCAATGCTTTTGTCAAGAGATGGCATATCTTTATTGCTGGGCATCGGTATCCTGTCTGTATCAACAGACAGTACTGAAAAACATGAATCCAATTCAGTCTTGCAACAGCTTTAGTCTGAAATAACACACACACATAGCCTACATTTTGAGATGTCATGCCAGCTACATAGTCCTGTCACGGTCCAGAAACATTCTCTGACGATTTATTACCTCCAGTAAAGAAACATTACTCAGCAGGGCCCTCTGAGTTATGGTTCAGAAGTTCTAAGAGTGTTACAAATCAGAAATGAGAATCATTGCTGCAGTCTTAAGACCCCTGTCTACTTTCATTTCATTCCAGCAAACCGTATGAGCAAACTCAGGTCTTCTTCCTCTGACACAGCCCTTAAAACAAAAGCTGTTAATCCCATTTTTATGGGCTCCTTGTTTTCTTTATGATCATGGGGTTCGTATTTTGTCCAAACTTGCTTCCATAGATCTAATCCCAGGTCTCAGGTCTTCTTCCTCTGACACAGCCCTTAAAACAAAAGCTGTTAATCCCAGCCTGTAAGCTGCCATAAAGGTCAGGCCGAGTTAAGTGTATACTCCTGCTTTATTTATCACAACATCATTTATTATTATTGCACAACCAGTATGCTTCACGAAATCCACATCGGACAGAGAATAAATTTACATCTGAAGTAAAAGTTGAAACAGATTGAGGGAAGTGGGGCAAACGTCACACGCTGCACTCTTAAAACCGCAAAACCGGAAAGAGATCAGTAACTGGAGATGAAGGTAAATAAACAAAAAAAGCCTGAAATTCCCAGAACTCAGCACGCTCTTCAAATATGAGGATTTGGAAAACGTCTGGTTTAAAGAGTTGAAATAGCCTTTGTTATCAGGCCACAGCTGCACACAGTTAACACTGATCTTATTTGTACGTTCGCACACTAATGAGTTCATGAAATTATGACTAAAAAGGATTCCCTGCACTTTTTTGCAGTTTTGCTTTATTAACTCTTTGAAGAGCAGACTAATTCTTCTCTCATGTATTTTTCATTAAATACTATTATTATTATTATTTTTTTTATTATTATTATGATTAATAATAATAATAATGTTATTATTCATTGAGAACTATTTGATCACTTTTAAGTGCTGAAAAAACATGTGTTAATGGAAATGGATTTTAATCTTTGACCATTTTAATGGTCCACTCATCATATTAAATGATTAAAAAAGAGTATATTGGAGGTATATATTTTTATATAATGTTAATGTTAATCTGACCAAAAGCATGGCCAACGGTAATAGAACAAAACAGAGAGAGTGATGTGATGTGTGTGTGTGTGTTTGTGTGTGTGTGTGTGTGTGTGTGTGTTAGTAAAAATGATTAACAGAATCTCAACTACTTTGAATTACCTTTGAGAGAATTCAGCAGTTGTTAGTTTAACAGTGGTCGACTGAAAGACCTATTGGTCACACACACACACACACACACACACACACACACACACACACACACACATAAATTGCATTTGTATTACATTATTAGCCACAGGATTGACCTGAAACGCAAACACAGGGATTAACAAAGGACATCAAATTCTGCCATTCATAGCACCAAATTGATGGTTATGAAGTTGTGACATTTAAGGCCTGATTTACTAAAAAAATTGGCCAGTTCCGAGCTGCTTAACTTTGATTAAAAAGACTCATTTCAGTATATATCACTTTACTTGATGATTTATATTAAATTATAATACAATATTAGATGATGAGAGGTTTGATTGAGATTCTTTCAGCCTGTTCATTTCAGTAAAGTAAGCATTAGACAAAAAATTCCCAAATTCATTTAATCAGATCTTTAGTTTTTCAGTTAATTCTGTAATTTTCTTTTTTGATAGCGGTGATATGGCTGCACTGCTATAGTGAGTGGCTCACTTATTCAGTTTTTGCAGTTACTCTAAGGTACAGTACTGCTTTGCAATGCTGAAATGGAACTGATGTGAGAGGACTGAGTGAAGACAATGGAGAGAAAGCTTTGAAATGAATGAACCACTCCAGTCTCCTTTACAATATATGTGGTATTAACTGACTGTAAAGCCAAAATCCCATTTGGAAATGGAATTTAAAAGTACTCCAATTTCATAATGCACTTTCTGTTATGTTGTCAAGCCATTCCTTTCTTCTTAACTGAATCTAGAATCTATTATTGTATTGTTTTGCTCATGTGATGTTCTGACTTGTTTTGCAACTAAAATTCACAGTCAAGATTTGTCTCAGAGATTAATTGTATCTATAATAGCTGATGCCTGCCTACTGCAGTCATTAGAACAGGACGGTCCATCAGAGGTAAATAAAGCCCAGTTTGAAAGTGCAGCATAAAGAAAATGCAGTATTACGTTTGAATGGCACGACTCCAGCACTGCATGTGCCTCAACAAACACTGTTCCAACAGTGAAGTATGGATGTGGCAGCATCATGTTGTAGTAGTACTGTAACCTTGCTATGGTCTGATAAAAACTACACATTATCCAAAACACGATGCCTAAGCAACACAGCAGTTGTTGAATAACCGAAAGGTTAAGGTCCAGCAGTCCACAAATCCAGATCTCAGTCCACTTGAGCATCTCTGTTGCTCTTTAAACAACCTGAAGAACAATATAATTGTTGTGAAGAGCTGTACTTGGTCTGCAGTAATATTTAGGCAGGTGGTAGGTGTCAAAGTAACGTTCACATGAATGCCAGGGCTCAAGGTTTCCATACAGAACTTTGCCCAGAACATCACACTGCTACATAATATAAAAGAAAATGTTATTTATCAGACCAGGCCATGATGTTTGTTTATGTGATGTCTGTTTTCTTCAGGGTCAAATCAGGAATTGCGTGCATAGAATTTGCATACATGTATACAAATATTTGCATAACCGCTTTGTTCATGTCTGTGTTGGCTACGCTCTCAAATACAATAAATTACCTTGCAGTATGTAAGATATGATAAGATAAGATGAAACACAAGTGGGAAATTTGCATTGTCATAGATACTAGGTACTAGGTATCAAAATACTTTGTTTCTTGACTGGACAAAATGCAACCAACAGTAAGATAATCAGTCTTATCAGATTTTTTAACTTGGACTTTTCTATAATTTAGTTGTGGTTAGTTCCACCTGTAATTGGGTAGCCCTGAACACTTGATGCTACCAATCTGTGAGGATCAAGACTTGTACTTGCTTCCTCTGAGACACTTAAAGCGCCACTCTTTCCAACAACCACTATCGCAATGTCAATACACAGCTCAGCTTGCTTTAAGGAAAACGCTGACTGCACATACTATGTCAGATAAGAGACACCCACTTCACATGAGTGTTGGGTGAAGAAGGCCACTTTTTACCACTTGCTCCCATCCTAGGATGGCTATAGCATCGGAGGGGATCAAACTCATGTTCCTTCAGTGCTGGGGTCAGTGCTTAGACACCACAAGCTTTTCTGTGAAGCTATTTACAGACTCTCTGTAACTGGTCTTTATATACATATTTCTGAACATACTTATGGTATTCACATTATACTCATTAAAATTATATTGTATCTTAATCTATAATGATGAGAACTCATATTGCCCATCTTGTCATATTGTGTCTGATCATGTAAGGAAGATGATAAAATATGACACATATTGATGGTGAATCACATCAGTGAAAATCAGTAAGCTGTGCTGTAACACTGTAGCACATCAAAGCCAGTTTGAGGTCTCAGTGTATTTTAGGAACAAAGAGCTGGGAAATTTCTGGGCACACTGCCTAGCACAGGGCTGACAAGGTCAGTTTTGTACTGAAGTGGGTCCCCGTAGACCACTGACATGGTGCAAAAATAATCCTCTTTAAAATCCATTTGAATTTGGTCTCCTGAGAGTTGACATGGCTGTAATGGAAGATGTTTGCCTGGCGACTGGTTATCCACCCTGAAGAAAGCAGTCGATGCAGATCAAAGTGCCAAATTTCCAGTATTTTAACAATTTTCTCAGTCAACCAAGAAATTTTTGGTGTTTCACTAATATAGCCAACAGTTGATGATATGTATATACAGTAATCCGTTCCAAGAGCAGCCGCATATAGTGAAAAACCGCGTAGTTGTGTTGTGGTGAAAAAAAATGCCTAAAAATGCCTATTTTCATAGTGTAAATGCTAAATGTGCCCCCAGATATGCTCCCAAAACACTTTAATTTCATTTTATACTCCGTTTAATATGTGACCCTTAACGAAAATATAAAGGTAAGCCCATATTGGTACTGTACAGTTTACACTGAACTCCTGCAGTGCTAGAACGTAAATACCGATACAGTGGTGCCTTGACTTACGAGTTGAATTCGTTCGTGACGGAGCTCATAACTCAAATTACTCATATGTCAAATCAATTTTCCCTACTGAAATGAATTGAAATGCCTTTAATCCGTTCCAGACCTCCAAAAAACACCGCATTTTTGGTTATATGTTTTTAAATAAGAAAAATGTGCTTATAAATAAGAAACATTGTATAAAAACGCAATATAATAGCATGTGCTGCAATAAACTGGTTTTATTAAGTATAATGTACAGCATTTACCTTGGAGTTCAGACAACTTAAAGATGCTCCGACTGGCTTTAAACGGCTCGCCCGATGCCTCGTTCACAGAAGTGCCTGGGTCTGCTGCAGCAAATCGGCGTAAACAGCTCGAGTCTTCTCACAGATTGCATCCTCCGTTACGGGATCTCCTGCGAGCTGCCTCTCCATCAGCCACACCATCAGCAGCTTCTCCATATTTTCATGGATAGATGTCCGCTGTTTGGAAAATATTTTAACGCCCTTGGGTGGAGTTATAGCCTTTATCGACTCCTTCTGCTTCAGCAAGGTGCATACTGTAGATGTGCTACGCTAGTACTGCTTCGCCAAAGTCGACTAGACGCACACCTTGGTCATGTTTCTTTCTTTTCTTTCTTTAATTCAATGCACATCATCTGCTTCTTCTCAACACTGTCTTTTGCACTCACTTTCTTTGGATACATGGATGGATAAACTAACTTTTGCAAAATAACTGCAAGCACAAATACACGGAACCTAATGTTAGCTCTCAACTTAAACAAAAAAATTGGCCGAGAGCTGACTCGTATCTCGAAAACTCGTTGGGACACTCGTAAGTCAAGGTACCACTGTATTACCCCTGTACAGACTGTACTGTAATTAATGTACGGACAGCCTCTTTTAATTTAATTTACAGTAATAAAAATACAGGGCTTTAAGAAGAACAAAACGAAAAACAAGAGAAACACTCAAGATGAGTCAGGGGCACACGGGCAATCTGTGCATTCTGGAAAAGAACGGCCGTCCGGTGCACGGCGGCCGTTGGCCTGTCTTTCTTGGCCGAGACACAGACATCTGCACAGCTGATGAAGAAACTCCAGGCTGTTTTTTAGTCCCAGTCCAGCCCTGCTCTGAGAACAGCGGTATTTAACCAACCCAAATCGCGCTTTCTTTGTGTTCTCCCAACAGTAAAAAAACATTTATACAGTTAGTATATTTTATATGGAAATGTAGCTGAATTTACGTTAATATTTATGTTACAAAATTATTAAATTGTATTTTTCTTGATAATTTAGCACTAAAATGCATGAAGAATTATATATTGCCACGAAAAAAGCAGAAGAAATGTGGAGGATATCTGCGGTTTCCACGAATTTGCTGGAGTTTTCGCCAACAATTATTAGTTCGGTTCTAAGAAAAAATGACTGAATCCAAAACACTTTATTTAATTTTAAACTCAGCTTAATACATTACCCTTAACGAAAATGTAAAGGTAAAGCAGTATACGCGCTGGAAAGTTTACACTGAACTGCAGTCTCCCACAATTAATTAATGCAATCATGTTTTCTTTGGTATGCCCTGTCATTTTCTTTGGTATAAGCAGGTAAATACAGCAATAATTTAATGTGATTTTTTTAGTAATAAAAATACAGTAAATGTGTGGGTAATCACCAATATTTTTACAGTTCAGTAATTTACCGTTCATCAGTGGCACCTCTTATTCAAGGGGGTTCAGGAGGAGCCATATTGTAGTGACCCACTGGTTAAAGCAGACACTGGACAGCCACTGAGCTCAACAGCCTCTTTTAATTTAATTTACAGAAATAAAAATATAGGGCTTTAAGAAACACTCCAGACACTCCACATCGGAAATTCTGGTCTGCAGCTGCCACAGATGCAATCAGCAGCAAGGAGAAATAAATAACGTTCTTGGATTGGCTACTTTCAAACCTCTTGCCTCCGGCTGTATTTCACCATCCCGAGACGCGCTTTCTTTGTGTTTCTCTGGATAGTACAAAAACATTTAGACAGTTATATTTTATATGGAAGTGTAGCTGAATTTACTTTAATAGTTATGTTACAAAACTAGCAAATTATATTTTTCTTAATATTTTAGAACTAAAATGCGTAAAAAACATTGCCATGAAAAAAAAACAAAAACAAACAAACAAACAAACAAACAACCCCCCCCCGGAGAATATTTGAGGTTCCTGTTATTGTGGGGATTTCTGCTACAATTATCAGTTAGGTTCTCAGAAAAAATCGCATAAGACTGATTCCGCCACTCCTGATCCGCTAAAACTGTGGGGTTATTGTATATATATATCTACACACACACACACACACACACACACACGTGTGTGTGTGTTTGTGTGTGTGTGTGTCTGACCATTACACCAACTGAGACTTTAATAACATTGCATTCAAATATATAGACTTTAATTTGGCGTTGGTCCCCTCTTTGCAGCTTTGCACCACTCTTCTTGGAAGGCTTTCCTCAAGATTCTGGAGTGTTTCTATAAAAATGTGTACCCATTTAGTCTGTACAGCATTTATGAGGTCAGAGTTGGATGGGGTTGAGGTCAGGGCTCTGTACAGGCCAGTCAAGTTCTTCCACACCGAACTCATCCAACCATGTCTTTATGGACCGTGTTTTATGCACTGGGTCACAGTCATGCTGCAATAGAAAAGTGATATGATGAATGTGCACAGGTACTTGAGCACTTCATTAAGTGTTCCAGGTGGTAGTATCTGAATACAGAAATTGCTGTTTGGGTGTTAGTTACATCGCGCCCCAGAATATCAGAGGTGAAATGGTCAGATGGGCTGTAAAGTGCAGTTTGCTTATATTTGCTAATGAAGTGCCTTAATAGAAATGTATTGCCAATGCCACATTGCCAAAGATGTGTACCCTGAGTTTAATCTTAACCGATAGGTTACACATGGCTATTTAAAAAAGTTTGTAACAAGATAGCTCACACATAACACGAGAATAAAAATAGTGAAATACATTCAAATGACTGGTTGTTGTGATGCTTTGTCCCATCTATGAGGCATCTGTCGTTTTGTCCATCGATAAGGCATCTATAAATTTGTCCTTCTATGAGGCATGTACAATTTGGTAATAACATGCAGATGCTAACAAAAACAAACTATTTACTTTTCAGTGAACTCATTTCTCCAAACCAATTTGAGATCTTGTCTGTGCATCTTAAAACAGTTTGCTTGAGCAGTGTGACTCAGAGAAGGCTGTTTTAATCTCTTGAGCAAGACTCCTGCTTGGCCTACTTTGCGTGAGACAGTTAAATAATGATAGTTGGCGCTGGTCTCTGGGTGAAGACCTCAAAACATGTCTCTCTGGAAATGGACTGGGACTCTTTCTCCTGTGCCAACATCAAACCAACTTCTGATCTGTAGACCTAGACATATTTGTGCCCAGTTGTATTTCAGAATGCTGTAGTCTCTTTCGTTTAACTTACATGTTATACCTATGTTGTCTTACTTCACTGGCATATATTAGGGCTGAACGATTTTATGAAAAACTCTTGTCACAATATGTTATGCTTATAAGATAAATATTGAGATATTTTAAGAACAAAATGAAACAAATGTCCTCCGGGAACTCCGGTTTCCTCCCACCGCCAAAGACATGCGTACATTGGGGATAGGCCGATTGGATACACTAAATTGCCCCTAGGTGTGAATGTGAGTGTGAATGGTTGTCTGTCTCTGTATGTGGCCCTGCGACATGCTGGCGACTGTCCGGGGTGTACCCCACCTTCGCCTGTAGCAACTGGGATAGGCTCCAGTCCCCCCCCCGACCCCGAGTGCGGGATAAAGGGGTAGAAAATGGATGGATGGATGGATGAAACAAATGTACCTAAATGAATTTAGCAATGGAAAGGTAGTAGTTCAGTGTTCTGTTTAGAGGCAGTGTTGTGCGTGAACGCATTCAATGAACGGCGTTCACTGAACACGTTCCTATTTTTACAAATTGTGAATGTAACCGTGAGTCGGTTTACAAATTGTGAACGTAACCGTGAGTGATGTTCACTCTCGCGAGACTGAACGCATTTCACGTTTTACGTTCGCAGGCTATAGTGATGGGAAGTTCGGCACTTTTCAGAGAGCCGGCTCTTGTGGCACGGCTCCCAAAGAAGAGCCGGTTCTTTTGGCTCCCAAACAGCTGTTAGTTTATTATCATCTGTAGCCTCATATTTTAGCCTAACTTGCCAAATATGAATGCTTTGTCTGTTGATAAACCCTTTTACATTTAGTGTTTTTATGAGAAGCCTTATAATTGCCAAATTTTGTGTATTTGTTCTGTTACAAAAGCAGGTATTCTTACTTTTTAAAATATTTTAAACAAACTTTTAATTTTAACACTGCAAACAAATCCACAGAACAGAAACAGAACCAAACTCAGTAACCAAACAGTATGTCCTCAGTGCAGTGCTGACATTTAGAAAAAAGAGCATGGCTGGTGCCGCAAGTTCAGACGCCTTGGCCGAAATACACATGGGAAATAAGCTTATAAGGAAGATATTTATGTTTAGTACAGCTGAATACTGGATGTTTGAGTTTTAGAGCTGTACATTTTCACTAGTTTGAT
>JBBIGA010070974.1:0-12027 GCA_037576975.1 Alestes dentex
GTGTGTGTGTGTGTGTGTGTGTGTGTGTGTGTGTGTGTGTGTGTGTGTGTGTGTGTGTGTGTGTATGTGTATGTGGGTAGCTTACTTCTAGAGTCAAGCTTGACTAAGAAGTTTCATCAAGGTCTGCTGTACAGAGTCTCCCATTTACCACTGAACCACAGCCATGACTCATAAAAAAACAGTTAAAGTATGAAAAAAAGAACTCATATATAAAATGGAAAGGTTGGCTTCACAATGAAAATCCTTTTACTGCATGCTCGCAGGTATAATGCCATAACACATCTTAACAAGCTGACTGGGCATGCTGAAAAGACGTGTGCACCAAGCAAACACAGAGCGTGCATTATTGATGGGACTCAGCTGGGGAGAGTTGCCCTTACACGCCTTTCTCTCGTCACTCGGTGCTTCGCCCTCATTCACACACACACACACACACACACACACACACACACACACACATACACACATGCCCCGCGTCAGCCAACTGTTCAGTGTGAACACACACTTACATAGTTGTAGCACTGCTGTACAGCTGTTTAAACACACTAACAACAGCCCTGGGGTTTTGCTTCTGTGCTAACATGCTCATATCCTTAACTACATTATCCAAAGAGCTGCTGGCCAACACACACATACAAATATATGACTCTTTTTCAGCTGCTGTAACAGACCCAGATACAAAAACGGAACATCAGCTGCCTGAGTGTATCATTCTGTACACTCTACATTTAAAGATTTCTCTGAGCATTTGAATTTGGAAAGAAAACTCAAATGTATCTGGGACGTATAACATCTGCTTTTCTTAGGGGCTCTTGTATTTTAATGAGGAGTTCTGATGTTTCATGGCTTGAATTACGAAGGGGTGTAATCCAAGCCAAGGAGTTCGGAGCGTGAATAATTGATGAGGGCTTTTGTATAGAAGTAGAAGAGAATGGAAAAGGCCAGTTCAATTAATTAATCTCCAATGACGTTCAACCTAACCAGTTTTCAGTGGCGTGTTTCTGCTGCATTTCTTCCTTTAGCTATATTGAAAGAGTGGGCTATTAGAGACCACACCAGAAGTTCATAACCCCAGCTTATATATGCATACAAATATAACTGCACAATGCATTCTTTTTGTTGTAAGGCTTTAGAAGAATGTTCTTGCTCTTGAAGAATGCATCTTGAATACCTGCTGATGCTGGATTACGGCTGAACATTACGATGATATTTATGATTGTTGTGATACATTATGAAAAAGTGTATCTAGGTATGTTTTTCTGAGCATACTGTGATACTACCAGTACTTCCAGAACACCGACCAACTTCTTGTTTCCTTACAAAGAGAGCATAATTAGCCCTGTTTAATTGGATTGAATGAAGTGTAATGTGAGGAATATAAAGTTGTTATAGTATTTTAAATGTGGCACCACTGATTCTTTTTGTCTCAACTCATCAGATGCCAGAAAAAAACAAATATTGTGACATACCATGCATCGTGAAAATTTCTTTAAGTACTGTGATACTACATTTTAGGCCTATCACCTGCCTCTATGCAAGATAACCCACACTGACCTTTAAATCATGCCGGACAGCTGCATCCAGGATTGATGGTACCAGGTCTTCAGTAGGTTCCCCATGGTCATCAGCCACGCCCGGAGGATACCAGGACAGCACCAGAACACCTTTACTCAAACAGGAAAGAGCACTTACAGCACTGGATATCATACTTGCATGCACTTGAAACTTGACATTTCACTGAACCTTTCATTTTAACTAATTTAGGAAAATCCTTTTACTGGTTTCTGTCAGGTCTGTTGTCTGTGTGAGACAGTTTGTGAGAGTATACAAAACAAAAGCATCAAAAAAGATTCTTTGGAACAATGCCAGATGGTATTGACTTTTGATTTCCAGCAGAACCTTGCAATGGGTAGTTCTTAAAAAACTATTAAAACCACTCAACTGAAAGATTTGTTCAAAAAAAACTTTTGGTGTCTTTTTACAAATGTAGTCATTTCTCCAGCATTGACATGAGCTATCATTCACAAAAAAACATAATAACTTAAATATAGTTAATCTTTAAAAACCCCTGTGTATGTGTGTTCTGTGAAACATTACCTGCAGACTCCATCATTTAAAGACACCTCACCACACTCCTTGCCAAGCAGGCCATTCTCATGCTTTCACTGAGTGGCCAGACTTCGCTCTGTCACTGTGTATCATTCTAGGGGTCCTAATGAAACACCTTCATTTGTGCTTTTAAATGTTTTGATACAATGTTAGTGATTTGCAGTTCAATAAATTATACATAACTGTGCAGTAAGATTTAACTGTGCTTGATGCTTTAGGTATATTAGGCTGCATTTCAGAGCCACTGTTCCAACTGATGTATTATTATATTGCTAGACCTATGGAGCTGTCCACATACGTGGTGCTGAATCTTCAATAGCGAACCCTACTAGTTGCTTCAACCCCTTTAAAGTCTAGAGGTCAGTTTTTTGCCAGGGCTTATGCCTAGTCCTGAAACGCTGAGCATTATGAATTGATATCCTACAGAAAATAGAGTTCAGGCTAGGCTTAATCCCTGTGTGGGAAAACAACACTGAATTATTTAGTTATTAGGCACATAGTGTCATTTCTGGGATTATTAATCTCAACACTTCAGTAGCTACTAAAAGAATTGCATATTATGCTACTTTGTATTACTGTTACTGTTAGTACTGGGTGATATTTATGAAATTCAACATTACACATATCCAAATATGATGGCCCACATAAACACATAAAATATTTATTCCATTTAAATGGATGTCAAGCTGTTCTTTATTAACAATCTGAAGAACCCAGTGTATTGTATACATTGCAAACAGACCTGTGCTGAAAATAAATAAATTAAAATTTAAAAACTGTACACACACTGCTTGGCCACAGGGACATCGTGGACATTGTATAATGAATTAAATGTTCGTTATTTGATAGATTTTACTAAAAACATAGCTAAACTGAAAAAATATATCACAATACCTACATCACACTAGTAGATTATACACTATATAGACAAAAGTATTGGGACACATCTCTTAATTCAGGGTTTGTTCTAGGCCCCTTACTTCCAGTGATAAGCAAACTTAATGCTTCCAAGACATTTTGGACAAAGCCATGCTTCCAACTTTGTGGACACAGTTTGGGGAAGAAGCTTTTCTATTCCAGCATGACTGTGCCTCATTGTACAAATCAAGCTCCATAAAGTCATGGTTGGATGAGTCTGGTGTGAAAGAACTTGACTGGCCCACACAGACCCCTGACCTCAACAACATCCAACATTTTTGAGATGAGGCATCCCAATACTTTTGTCCATATGTTCATTGTTCAGCGCTAATTATTATGACACTAATTGATGAAGTTGTGAGAGTGAAGCGTGGACTTATATGGGTTGTTTAAGGGCTTGATATATTGTCTCTAACGGGACTCCAGTGTGGTATTAATGTCCATCTGTGTGTGGAATAGTAAAACCTGCACCTTAAACTGTACCTGCCCCTGCTTCTCCAATTTGCTCCATGTGGGACTCCAGCACCTCTGGGTCCCTCGAACTGTATGGGCCGAGTTCAGGATAGAAGCTGGACGCGATGTCCTCCGGGGGCACGTGTCTTCCTCTCGGGTAGCTGGCGGCGATCTTGGGGTCCCAGTGTGGAACCAGGATTTGGTCCCAGTGCATATACCTCTCGTCCATCTGGGGGTTCCCGTACCACGTGTAGTAAAATATGTGAACATCGTAGGATATGCCTTTGTCCGGAGCGGCATTGGAGCCCCCTACTTTGGCGTTGCGTGCGTGGGCAGTTGAAGGCTGGACCACGGAGCGCCTGTCAACTTTCTCTCCGATCGCTGGAACAAGGTTTCCCCCGGGGGCCAAAGCAGGGAAGCCCTCGGTGGGCTTCAGAGCCCTTAAACCCATCAAAGTTGCGAGTACGAAGAGAGTGAAGAGGAGAAGAGCAACATAAGCCCTCCTTCTGAGTCGAGCCATCCCTGGAAAGTCCTGTCTCACGTTTGGCAAGAAAATTCAGGAATCTGAATCTGAACCTGAAGTCCTTTACGGTTCTGACTGAACCTTACATGCACCGAGACCCAGCAAGCGTGTTCAAAGTTGTTTGCCAGGACTATCCGGACTCTCTTCAGAGTCGGTAAAGCTGACAGAGCAAGTCCGGACACCAGAGAGCCCACACATTACTGCAGGTCCCACTGCTGATCCACCACACTGCGGACAGTCCAGACGGGCTTAACCCCCAGAACACACATTCAGTCTGTCATTCCTCCACTCTTTACTCCTGAATTCGTGCACTCCTGCAGCCCAAGAATGCTTGCTGGTCGAGGTGGTCTCTGGTGGTCTGGCAGCTGAAGCTCTGAGGAGGAAACTGCAGCACGGGGGGCTTGAACAGCTGAGGATCAGAAACGTCACAGCAGCACCACGGTCTGCTTGAGTGTGAGTCTCTCTCCCTCTCTCTCTCTCTCTTTCTCTCTCTCACGCATACACACACACTATCTTTCTGCCTGTCTCTCTTCTCTCTCTCCTTCTCTTCCCTCTGCACCGCTATCTCTGACTGCCTCTCCCTGTTTTTCTGTCTCTGCCCCCCTCTCTCTCACTCTCTCTCTTTCTGCAGCTCTCCTTTATTCTCCACGACATGCGGAGTTGATAGTGTCTAAATTAGCAAGCTCATTTGCATTCTACTTTCTGATTGGTTGTTACGTGGAGCTTCCCACAGACAGAGCATCATCAGAGGTAAAGCGTTCCGTTAAGTTGAACAGAATACACAGTGTCTGATCAATGCCAGCCTTTTTCAATACCCTTCTGAAGAAAGGACCAGAACAACCCAATCTCACTTTTCCTGCAGCCATCACGATATACAATGTAAATCTAAATATGTGCTGCGATCACCCTTTAGGGCTTTTTTTCGTGCTAGGACAACGCTTCATGTTTTCGTGCTAGGACAAGGCGAGACCGGGCTCGCCAGAAATATAGACGAACTACATCTGATAGGACTGTCCTTTTTTGCAGTAAAGATTGGCTGTTCCACAAAGGCACTTTAAAGTGACTATTGGATGAGGTTAAGCCATGTAGCCTGCAAACACAAAAGCTGGATAGCCAACCCACAGTAGGCTAGAGAGTTACCCAAATAAGTAGGTACACTAATGTATTTTGGGAAATGGAATCAATCACGTTTGCAACAGCAGTTTCTCAAATAATTAACTTTTCGACCTACCTGACAAAAAAGTCTGCTGCCATTAGGTCCCCATGCTCACGGAGACGTCGTGTATATTAATAGCTCTAAGGCAACTATTACGTCTCTGTTTTATGTCTTGGAATCTAGTTAAGGGTTAAATTCACGCTGTCTTATTTGCCGTGCAACCCACAGTGCAACAACGTTTTGGCATGATTGCAACTTTACTTGGAAAACAACAAAGAGAACTGTGCAATGTAAATAGATGGAAAGTTTTGTCGTCGTCATCGTCACCCCCACATGGCATGGAATAGCCTGGGCTGTCTCTACTGCAATTTGAGAAAAGTCTTGACATAAACATTGAGATGTGTAAACCAGTCGGGATCACAAAGATACAAAAATGGCTGAACTGCTCAAGCACCCTATATCCAAGGAGATTTGAATTTTTGGTAGTTGTGGCAGCTATACTTTCTAAAAGCTATTTTATTGCAAATTTATTTTGGAGATTTATGAAAAAGCCATCAGCCTATAGAATAGAACTTAATAAAAAATGTAGCCTATTGATCAATATCAATATCAATATCAGATCATTTCAGCAATACTGAATTACAGCTTGAACTGGTTGTTTTGAGTTTGTTTTAAATTACAAATGAAAACCCATTTGATATAGGGGGCAGCTGGTGACCTGGTGGCTGGGGATCTGCCCATGCGATTGGAAGGCCCTGGGTTTGAATATCGTCACACACTGTTTCCCAGGCACTGTGTTTCTGGCTGCCTGCTGTTTCACTTGGGTAAATGGGTTACATGCACTGTGTGCTGTGCTGTGGTGTGTTCACATATAACAAATGGACACTTTACACTTACATACACACATGTAAAATCCATGTAACAACCAATCACAATCACAAAAAATGCAGTGTTAATTTTGACCCATTCAACCCTGCAGATATGAAGTCACACCCTCCTCTCATTTGTCAGTTCATTGTTCAGCACAAAACAGAGACAGTGGCACAGTTAAGCAGCTTAGTGTGATAAGGTTCAGGTGTACGGTAATGTTTTTTTAATCCTGATCCTTGAGTACACCCGCACTTGCTCCCAAATGATATCTTACCTGCTCTTCATGACTTGCAAAAAGTGAGGATAAGGCAAAAATGTGTAAAGGAAAAAAGCTCCAGGGTCAGAAGTGCGAAATCAGCCTGGCTGTGAAGTCTGTGCTGTATCAGACAGTTGAATACTTCAGCTTTTCTGTAAGCTAAACACTGCTTAAATCCTCGAGTAATAAAATATGCAGTATTGGATCACTGGCCCAAATGAAAGTGCTCTCTTATAGAAAAAGGTGCCAAAAAGAGTTTTTGGAGTGATGCCACAGAAGAGACACTTTTGATCCTCTAAGAAATGTGTTAATTTCATTTTTACAAGAGCCATCAAACTGATAGCTCCTTTAAGAAGATTAAATGGCCAATGATCCAGTATTGCATATTTTATCACTAGGTAGCTGTCTCCACTGCCCCCATTCTTCTTAACAATATACTGAGTCGGAAATTTTGGCTGTGGCTCATCCCACACTCACTTGAGCAGATGAAGGAAAAGTCTCCAGGGTCTGTCATCTCGATTCAGCATCCTCATCAGGGCCTGCAAATATCGCTTGCCTGATCAGCAACAGAATTGTCAAGAGTCACACCAGGACACGAGAAGTGGTCAAGCATGTAATAAGCATAAAGAGTGACCTTTAACCAAAGAGTGCTTTAAAAGAAGCAATAATGAGACGTACCACGGATGAGCTCATCCATTAGCTACATTCTAGTTTTCTAAGAGAGTGCAGCATCTGCATGAAAGAATAAAGGTCAGTGGTACAACTCATCTGAGTGATGAATGCCTTCAAAATTACAACTCTAACTGTATTAAATTCAAAGGTGAGTAGTAATTAGCATCTCCATTCTCAGACATATGGGGATGGGCATGAGCTCAATATCTCACACATACACATACACACACAAACACACACACACACACACAAACACACACAAAGACACACAGACAAACTCTCTCTCTTTCTCTTACACAAACACTCACACACAAACATTCATACACACACACACACACAAACTCTCTCTCTCCTTCTCTTACACACACACACACACACACACACACACACATACAGTACATAAAGACTTTGACTGGTGAAACTGATGGCAGGCTGGTGAAAGTTTTTTTTTTTTTACTAACCACAGTGACTAGTAGCAAAATATTAATGTCAAACCCTGATAACGGGTGCTTTCCAAAAAGCTTTTTATAAACTGACTATCGGATGATGATAAGCCATGTAGTCTCTGCAAACTTCATAAAGGCCAACCATGAGTACTTTGGTGACTAACTTTAAAGCTAAACCTGAGCAAGCTAGGGAGCTAACTAAGTAGGTACACTAATGCATTTGGGAATTGTAATCAATCATATACATATTTGCAACAATCATTTCTAAGATAATTGATTAACTTATTGACCTACCTGACCACACACATCTGCTGCACACATAGGCATGAATAGTACTGGGAGACCATTAGGTAAAAGAAAAAACAGCAGTGGTACAGCTCCTCGGATTAATGAATGGGTTAAAAGAATTACAGCAATAACTATATTAAATTCAAGGTTGGGTAGTAACTAGCATGTCCATTCTCACACATGGGGCGATGGGCATGAGCTCAGTCTGAATGTCAGCTGGATGGCCTAGTTTGAATCCCAACTGCTAGTGTCACCACTGAGGTACCCTTGAGCAAGGTACCGTCCCCACACACTGCTCTTCAGGCACCCTTCATTCACATTGTGCTGTGGTGTTTAATGCAATATTTTATTTAGTTAATAAAAATATTGCACATATTGCCGAATGTCATATATATGTATTCTGATGATGGTCTTTTACAACAGAAAGTGACAAAAAACTAAATTTAACTCAAAGTACTGATGCTGGAAACTATGTCACTATGTCAGAAAAAACAGTACATTTACTATATGTGAATTGTATTTACTGTATGTAGGCTTCTTTACTCATCTCTGACGAGACAAATTCAAGTTTAGGTAACATTGCCCTAATAATGCGTAATGCACTAAGACACATCAAATCATGTCATGATTTCATTTGTGAATACTCTTTGCACAGAACCACAGAAGTGGTGATTGGGGTTTCTTCAAACTATATTTAAATTTCAGGCGAATTTGCAAGTACTGTGCAACCACAACAGCAAAAGAGGATAAAAATGATATACCAAAGGTTCTTTCAATTAAAAAAAGTTTTTTTTTCATCCCACTGATTTTTTCCCATTGATGTATTATCATTGTCTTGCCTCCTATCTCTTCTGCATATTCTAATGACTTTACTGCTGGAATACAGTATCTGTCTTAATACTGTATTAATTCAAACATTGACTGCACTAAAAGTTGTCCTGTTGTTTTGTTGCTTGGTAGTGACCAGACTGTCAGCAAAAACAGTTTATCCACAATAACCCAGAGCAGGGGTGTCAAACTAGGGTCCTGGAGGGCTGGTGTCCTGCACAGTTTGATGCTTCTCCTCCTCAAACACAAACACCTGAGGTGAACCAGGTGTCTCTGAGCGGGGAAATCACCAAAACGTGCATGGCCCTCCAGGACCGGAGTTCAACACTGCAGTGGCTGCAGCACATAAACCTCTCATTGCAAAGAAGAAGAAGAATTTGAGAGTTCACTGGTGTAAAACCTAGAGATTAGCCTGGTCCGATAGTGACATAATTTGCTTGGGTGATATCAGGGGGCCGATTCACTTACAGAGCTATAATCCAGTCCGCAGCTTGGGCTAGACCATGAATCAACCTTAATGCAACATGATGTCAGTCTCTAACTGAATGAGCAAATAACATCAGCTGTTGGTTTCTGCTAAAATGTTGTTTGTTTTGTAGATATTTTAGTCTGGAAATGCCAAAAACAAGATTCCTTTAGAATGCATTTGAAAAAATATATTCCTTTGTAAGGCATTTGTGTGCATTTTTTATTTTTTTTTTACTCTTTTTGTAAGATGTGCTGTGAGGTTTATTTATAAAACAGCTGTTGCTGCTACCTGTTTACATGTGAAGTGTAACATGAATAAATTATTTTGGTATGCATTTAAATGCATGCATTTATGTATGTTTTTGTTATTCTAATAAAAAGTGATGTGAGGTTTATTCATAAAATGATGTAACCTTAAACACAATACCAACACAGTAATTATCATATTAAAGTAAAAAGAATTCTTCAATGGAATCTGTGTCCATATCAGTATATCAGAATCAGATCAGAACTGAAAAAATGTGGATCGGCCTATCCATGGTAAAAACTACATCTGGTCCAAAAATGTGGAAAAAGTCAGACAAGTCATACTTCAACTTCAATCTCTGAGTGAATAAATTAAAATTTGCTGTTTATTTCGCTAAAATGTGGTTTATTTGGATATAATTTAGTCTGGAGACACCGAAAAGCAAGACAGCTTCTTGTAATGTGTGTAGTGCCAACCTGCCGAGGAGTAGAAGTACGGTTGCCTTGTACAAAACATCCAATTTAACCAAGATTGTGCATGAAAGAGAAGCAGGAGTTCATGCTAGCCAACAGAGAAGAATCAGAATCAGAAAAGTTTATTGATCCCAGAGGAATTTGCTTGTGTTTGGACTGCACAGATACACAGAGACAAGAACAATAAAAAATATTATAAAATAATAATATGTGTTCCTGCCTGCCTGCTGCTTCACTTGGTGAATGGGTTAATACAGAGAAAGAATTTCACATTGTTACTATTGTGTGCTGTGGTGTGTTCACAACTATAAGGGGCCACTTTATTTTAATATCTAAATGAATCTGAATATATACAAAATACACTATGGTATATACACAAATGCTGAGGCATGAATACTATAGATAAGTAATTCACAGTTGAGTGAATTATTAATGACACATTACTAAAAGACATCACCAGGCAGCAGACTTTGGCTGATGTTTTCCAGAAACTTCCAGACACCCCAGATTCAGTGATGCTGCTGGTTTGTTGCTTTACAGTGGTTGCTGCTGCACAAACTCACTGCCCTACTTGTTTTTTTTCAGATTTAGGAAGCATCCACCTAGATTTTTTACTGACTCGAAAGCTTTTTTGATAGTAAAGATAATTATTTCTCAATTATTTATTTCACTTTTGCACTTTAAGGATTTACTTTTAAATCCTTACACAGTTGTCACTGCTGCCGTTGTCCTAATACTTAAACTGTTCAGATGATGCAGTCAAGCTTATTGTTGTTTGACATACTAGAAAGGTTTTTGATATTTAAGATATTTCTTTCAGTTTCGCATTTCAAATATTTAATATGAACGATGATGTTACAGCTGTTGTTGCTATCTTTTTGCATGTGAAGTATAACATAAATAAATTCCTTTGGATGCATGTATGTGTATTGTTGCTCTTCCAGTAAAAAGGGCTGTGAGGTTTATTTATTACATAATGTAACCTTAAACACAATAACAGTAGTAATCATCATATTAAAGTAAAAAAGGGTTCTTGTATTGGAATCTGTGGCATTATCAGTAGTTGTGTATCTGGACCAAAACTGAAAAATGTGGATTGGCACATCAGTGGTAAAAACTACATCTGATCTACAAGGACGTGGAAAATGTGATCTGCATGTGTAATTTACACCAAGAGAACATTACAGACCTGAATGGTTGGTTCCTACAGTGAGGAGCTCTGCTATGACGTGGAGGCCAGTTTGCTGTCATGGTTTGAGTCCACCTAGAGGAGAGTATCTAAATTCACACCACTAAAACAGCAACTGAGAAAATGTATTTGAGAAGAATGGTGTACCCTCCAGTACAGTTTCAGTGACTTGTAGAATCTATTCTAAGATGTACTCAAGCTATTTTTGTTGCTTATAGTGGCCTAACACCTAAGTAATACACTCAGTGCTGTTTATTTTTCCTTTAATTAGTCCCTCATATTACGAAGGTAAATTGAGTATGGTTAGTTACTGTTGTCAGATTATTTGTATCATTAAACAAATTGTCCTTCAACCATTCGGGTTCAGTTAACATATTTAGCTATGCCTGATGAATGAAGCTAAACAATAACTGAGAAAATAAAAAAGGTTATGTGCACTTTAGTGTTATCATTCATTCATTCATCCAACAATGTGGTTTGAAGAGGCCGGATGTGTTTTTTTAACAGGGTGAAGTAAACAATATGACCACTAGAGTGTAGTAGCAAGTAAAAGATGGAAAATGAGACCTTCACTTTTTCATTTTTGCTCCTGTTCATTTATAAGCTATGTTTGTGTCAAAAGCATTCCTTGCACAGCAGAGGCAGGAACGGAAGCCTCCACACAGTAGACTTTTCCAACCAGATTAAAGGGAAATCCCATTCCTTCATTTTCCCCAAATTCCTGAATAATGAAATGATTAAAAAATGACAGTCATTCAGAGTGGTTTGGCGTGAAATGCACCTTTCTAGTCAGAAATGTTCAGAAATGTTAACAGTGGTGATGATGAGCACCAGCTTGCCCCACAGAATATACTGCCTGATGCCTGAGAGATTGTATAAAGATTGTTTTGAGAATGTTTTGGTTTAAAATATATTTTTAAAATTCATTAATGGCAGAGTTCATGCAGATTGCTGTGAGGCAAAATGGTCCCCAAAGAAAAAAAAAGAATTTTCTTTTTTTGTTTCACATTATCAGCATTACATATACAAACTGATGAAGAGAACAAAGGTGGGACAGAGGACCAGGTGGTGGAAACTGAAAGAAGAAGAGTGTTGTGAGGTTTTCAGGGAGGAATTGAGACAGGCGCTTGG
>JBBIGA010070995.1:0-12027 GCA_037576975.1 Alestes dentex
TCTTGCTTTTAGGCTGTTCATGAGTGGGGCCAAGTAAAATATTTTATTTCATTTTTTATTTTATTTTGTGCATTGTTTGAATGCTAAATAAATATTTTTTTAGTTTTGTAACAGATTTATTCTTTTAATAGTTTAATTATAATTTTTTTCGGCCAAGTGTTTCCTCATTTTCGGTTTTCGGTTTCAGTCCAAAAAATCATTTCAGTGCATCCCTAATTTTAAGTCACTCTGGATAAGGGCGTTGGCCAAATGGCACTTTACCTTTACCAGAGTAATAAATCTAAACCTTAATAATTCTGTGTGGTTCAGTTGTTTTACTGGGGGCTACACAGTGTGGAAAGGTGAAGAATATGCCCCTCACTTTCTCCATTTACTGCAAGAAACAACCATGGATGTTCAAAACTAGACATCTAGGTGCAGCCTATCAGAATAAAGCGGGCAGAGTTAGTTTGTGACTTATGTATGGACACACTCACAACTGGGCCGTCTTTCTGAAGAGTTTATTTAATTTGTGTTTGTATTTTCTAAACCTAATCTGTCTGTGAAACATAGTTACACAGAATTATTACAAGTTTAGCATCTTGGTCTTTGCAGCGTGTTTTGTTTCCAGGACTCGCAGAGCTAAAATGTATCTGAAAATACATCATCTTTCTAGTATTTCCGTGGTTTGAGTTGCCAGACCTTTGGTTGATTGTTTATGTTCAGAAGAGGGGATATTGGTAGAGTAGCGCTTCCAGTATCAAGTAACAAGCATGGAATACATTGTTGTGTATATCTTACGCACCCATGTAATTGAATGGGGTAAAAACAAGCAATTTAGCCAAAATAGGTCGGTCGGTCTGTCTGTCTCTGATATTATCATCGGGCAGCAAAATTGGTAATGTATTTCATCATTAGTTTTATTTCCAAAGGCACAATTTTATTTAGTTATCATTTTAGAGATCTTTGTGTGTACTGGGCTGCTTGGAGTCCTTAGATCTGTGATTATTGCCCTTTTTAAATGTAGCAGTGGAAGTCAGTAGGTTACTGTGTTTTTGTCCTTTCATGAGTAAATTTCGACAGTTTTCTTTGTATATTTCACTGATAGCCACGTTGAAATGTTAATACATCCCCACTGATTGTGGATTATTGTCCACACAGTTATGCCTCACAGTTGGTGTTTTCTGTGTATCTCTTAGATGATTCCGCCCAGAGGCTGTGCATACATAGTTATGGTGCACAGACAGGATGCCTCCACGGCCCTGAGCAAGCTCAGCAGGGGCAGTGCACGAATCAACCACAAACCCTTCAAGGTACAGCACAATCCACAAATACTTTTATAATCTTCAATCAAAATGCATCAAAACCTCTAAAACCTCAGGATCCTGGTCAGGGTAGGGGCAGATTTAACCACCTAACATCAGCATTGTGAGTGCTAAAGTGTCCCAATTTCTCCCAATAAGATCATCACAAGCGAGACAAAGGCAGCTTTTTCCTCTTATAAAAAGAAATTTCAAAGAATTGGTCGAATGACAACAGTTGACCAAGAACGCAATAATTTAATCAGTTTGGTAGAGGTGGCCCTAAACTGATGTAAAATGGTGTGAAGCATACAATGTTAGAACTCTTGTTGTGTCTGAATCACTTGGGAAGCTAATGTGTTCTCCTTGTTTAGATTGCATGGGCTCTGAACAAAGGCATAAGCACGCGCTTTAAGAAGTACTGGAACACGGAGCTGGGAGTCACTTATATACCCTGGAGTAAGCTGAAGTCTGAGGAAATATCAGCTCTGCAAGAGGGAGGCATGTTGGACCAGGATAGCTTCAGTCCAGGTAACAAGGTCTATGGTTGCTAATGCGAGGGGGGGGGCTCAGGATGTAAAAAAAAAAAAAAAAAAAGTGTGTGTGTGTATCTATCACATTTTTGTTTACTTGATTTATTTAACACTTTTTGAACACTTTCGTCCACTCTAGAGTGGGCATCACTGTTGGGGGACCTGCTTAAACCTGGTGAAGATAACAGAGGAGTCCCTGAAGGAGAACAGATCGATGGAGCTGCCATCGCCACGGCTGGGCCACAGGTAAAAGGCGAGGAGTTTTCCTCAGAACTCTGCAGGGTTTCTCAGTGTTTTCTCCAACTGTTCTTCTTTCTCCTCTTTCCTTCTGCTTTACACTTGGGAGGCAAAGTGTTCATCTATGTGTTGCGCATGCCTTATAGCTGGCTTCTTTTAAAAAGTCTCAAAGTGTCAGAGCTGTTTATCATCAGTCTAATAGCAAGTCAGTTTAACAATTTACAGGTTAGTGGATTTAAGATTCTTCAGCGCATGGCCACCATCGACCGTTCAACAAATTTCAAAACAGTATTGAAACATAATAAAAAATTCAGCATCATGACTGACTTTTTTTACGCTCCGTGTTTTCTTACGGCTCCATGCAGTCCTGCAGTTCACCATACTGTTCCGTCAGAAAAGGAAGTCAATATGTTGTGGTTGCCTGCATGCGCACATCATGAATAATGAAGTGTGAATCATATAAAAGTTTCATATACATTTATGTAAGTGTTCAAACTCCTTCTGTGACATACAGACTCCTTTCACCTCCCAGTAAAAGCTGGTGGCAAATCATGGAATTCTTTTCAGGATCGTACGTACAGTCATGTTCAAAAGTTTTGACACTTGTGCTAAAATCACGTTTTATTGCAGTTCTGCAGATTTTAATGCACAATAATGGTTTATTTTCTGAAATTAAAATGAACTCTTAGTGTGTGTGTGTGCACGCGTCTGTGTAAAATAAGTAAATATCTGATTATTTATATAATATATATATATAAATGTGTGTGTATGTATATCTGTATACACTCTGCAGAAAATAATCTGTGCATTAATATTTAATGAAAAATGCCATGTGAACCTGTTAACACTTTATAAAAATCAACAAGGCGTGCCATTTGAGCAGGATTGCTCAAACATTTGCATGCAACTGTATTCAGGCACCCTTGTCCCCTGCATTAGCATATGCGGTTTTGTAGTAACTTCTAAATACTCATAAGCGAGAAATAGCTGGAAACTGTTTAGCATTTGAACCAGGGACCCAGTAATACGTCTTCAGGGTCCACATTTCCCTTCCCTGACTGAGGTTTAGGAACTTTTTACACACAAATGTTTCAAGTATTGCAAACAACAGGCACATTACTGATTAACAGAATAATATCAAGCCACCATCAGGTCATAATCTGCAGTGTGCAAGGCAGCAGCTGTAGCAATAAGTAATAATGATTCCACAGTGACATTCGTTTGCATTGCTTAACTACATAGTGGTTCATTTATATTTGTTCATCACATTTTGGAGCTTTTTTTTGTCTGTTTTTAAATGGGCTGAATTGTTAAATATGGGCGCATTTGTACCTTTTTGCCCCGGTTTCCACCACTGTTTTGGATTTTACCCGTGATTGGGTTGAAGAGAAGCGGTGACTGGAACAGCTCACCACCTTTTTGGATGAATTCGCTGGAAACTGATAAGCAGGTGGGTTTGTGAACCGCCAGGAGAGCTCAGTCTACGCAGCCGCTGATAGGCAGACTCTTGAAACTGCTGATGTTGAGCAGAGCATTCCTCTGTAATTTTCTCGTTTGCAATGACTCATGATTTTTTTTTTTTTTTCTGAGGCCAAGAGGTCATGGAATTATTGTCTAAATTAAACTATAAACTTGTCGGTCGAGTGTAGAACATCAGCAGGTCAAATTTAGACTGTAAAGGCCCCAGTTTGCATTGGACATCATCATGCCCTCACTAGTACGCCAGTAACTGTTTCACAGCATAAGGATCTTAATATAAATACCTACATTTGCCTAAAATGACATTTTTTCAGGTAAGTCCACCTTGGTTTTTGCATTTTTATTTACAAATTCAGGTTGTTTTAATACTTGACTTTTAAGCTAATTAAAATATACACCCACATAACTGCAAATACCGGCATTCCACAGCATTGCCTGTGTGAGGAACCGATGGGGACTTCGATCTTTTTCACTGTGAATGTTGGTCACCTCAAAGGTCCCATACCAACATCTCCATGTGCATTTGAAAAATAAAATGTAAAAAATTATGGGGAGTAACACTCTTTGTCTTCCAGCACTGTAGTATTAATGACTGGGAGACCTTTGGGGTTCATTTGCCTGACACCTGTCATTTGAACTGACTTTCCTTCTTCCACCTTTTAAAAAAACAAAAAAAAAAACAAAAACACTGCACGCCCTGCACTTAGCCGGAAAGTTGGCCGACATGCATGTCTAAGGTGTGCTAAAGCTATCATCAGACCACAGAATCAGAATAAATGCACAAAGAAATATTAAAGGATCTCTACTAACAAGAAGTATCACCTTGGCAATCTAACAAATGGCAGTTTAATGGAAAAAGATGAAGACGAACTACTCCAGGATACCATGATTCAAGTCAGTTTTATTCATAAAGCGCTTTCTACAGCTGTTGTTGTCCCAAAGCAGCTTTACTGAATGTGGATTTGAGGGTAAGGGAGGTGAAGAAAACCTCAGGAAGAACCAAGACTCAAAAGAGGAACATGTACTCTGATCAACACCGGCTAGCGAGAGAAAATGAAAGAATATCACCATGGAGATGAGTAAGTAAGAGAGAAAGGTGTGCAAATGTATTCACTGATCAGCAGTAGAGTCTATAGTTACTGTATCGTAACTGGACGGTTTTTGAAAACAACTTGCCTTGAAAGTGCACTGAAAGCCCAGCACCTTATGAAGTATTTTTAAAAACCACATGGACAAGGTTCCTGGACACCACAAGGAAATGTACTAATTAGTCTCATGACTGACTGCTGTCACACATGAGTTGGCTGTGTTCCAGTACAACAAAGGTGGATGTGCTCTCTAGCAAAGTTAACCATGGCAGTACCAACCCGTAATGACGCACGATGCGGTATTTTGTGGACACAGGCCCCATGCCTGCGCGTTTACAAATGGACAGCTCTGTGTTGATGACTGATGTGATGAGACAGAAGTCTTTACTGCAGCCGCCCTCTTGGATTTTGAGATTTGGTTTGGCGAGGTGCCTAAATTTAAACTGTCGCTGTTGGGTGCAATGTGAGGCAAGAATTACAATAAGTCACATTTAAATGTTGAAACACATTGAAAGTGTGGAAAGGGCATATTTGGTAGATGTCCTACCTTTCAAATGTGAAGTAAATGCTGTTCTTTGAAGCGGACTGTGTTGTTTGTAACACCATATTTGTAATACAATTGAACAGTTGAATGACTTAAAATGTTAGTACTAGCTAAAATGCGGAATCCCAGTGTCGTTCCAGTTTCTGACAGCACAGCCATTATAAAGACCTGCGAGTGGTTAATCCCAGGGAATGTGTGAAGGCAGCATTAATGATGCAGCCTTTAATTAGTATTGGTGTATTCTGTCTGGAGGGTACGATTAAGGGTGCAAATGAGCTACCTCAGTCTAAAACTGAACCAAGTAAACTGCTGATGTCGAAAAATTTCTCCAATTGAAATCCCTGGCCATCTCCCTGTGGACCCTCAGAATTTTGCCTGAGGATTCTGGATGGTGGAATATCCCTACAGGTGACTGAACTGTTTTGCAATGCTGTGGAGCGCTTCCCTGCAGGAAAGGTAACCACACACTCCCTAATGGGTAAAACTGGCTCAACATGGTGCCAGTAACGGACATGTTGTTATAACACCAGTGCATTCCGAGTAATGTACTGTCCTTGCACAGTTGTGTGAATAATAATTTTATTGCCCAGTAAAATCAGTAACCTATGTTGTACAGTAGAGTTCGTAAGACTTCATGACAACTACATAATGTGACATTAACCTACATAGACATTTATGAAAACATATTCCAACAAATGTTGATTTTCATTTCGCTTTACAGGATGAAACTGACTAAAGAAGCCTTTGAGACAAATGATGCTTGTCAGAACAAACCCTTACTAATAATAATGTCGGCTCAGGTCAGTTGTCAAAGAAAGCTTAAGTTAGTGTCGTACTCTTATTCATTGGATTAATTGCCTGTGATTCAAAAAGATTTCAGGGCAAAACTTCACTCCAATGCAGTGTTCATAAGACTATGTGACACCTTTGTTAGCCTTTCATGATAAACCTGTCCAGTTATGAAAGCTTACTCCAGCTATTGTCAGTGGTTGTAACACTTTTTCAGGGGGTGAAATTGACCAAAGCAGCCTTTCTGATGCCTGACACATGACTTGTAAATGTTAACGTAGGTTTGTAGCAGCTGCTGCGAAAGGCTTATGTGGGTGTAACGTAGCCTTACAACTGCTGCCATTGAGGAGCGCTACAGAGTGCAGTTGTGCAGGTAAATAACCCTCATCTTGCTGGTGGTATTTGTCACTGATGGGTTTTTTGTGATTCGACCCCTAATGTTCTTTGGTTCCTGTATGAATATTTAAGTCAGTGTAGAATATTAACTAACTGTCCTCATTACATAAAGCCCTTCAACACAGACAGATCCATAATTCTACCCTTAACAATGTTTACAATGAGAGATTCCACCTTAACTGCAGATTTAGTAAACCACTATTAGGTAAAGTAACATTAGCCTGGGAATGACATTAGCTTGTTGAGTGTGGGTGGCTATAAAGGCGACTTTCTCCACATACTTATGATGTTAAGTGTTCTAATAAACCAAAAACAAACATTAGCAAGTTAGTGTTCACTTATTCACTTTAAGGCTGTTTTTGCTGCATTACAAAACACTGCTTTATAAAATTAAATTGCTGCACCCTATTAGCTACATTAGGCTTCAGACACCAAACAGGTTTTGGTCAAACAACGATGTTTGGCCTTTGAACGAGCCTTTAGCCAAACTATGGCTTTAATGTCGAAGTCTCTTACTAACCCGCTTCAGAGGTGACCTGAGCTGAGGATGAACTCTGGGTATTCACTGAAAGTCACTGTCTTCCTGTGGAACGCTCCTGGAACCTTCTGAAGGCCTGGGTGGCTTTGATCCAGGATGCAGCCTGGCCTGTAATGTTCATCTGGATCTCGCTTCAATCTCCTCAAGGTGGTAAGGCAATGACTTCTTTTGTTCTGGTTGGGAACCACTTCGCCCGTTCTCTGCCCAGTTTTCTGTGTGTGTGGATGAATCCCTATTTTAGAAGGTATGGTGCTCGTACATAGATCTAGTTTTAACCCAATTTCTAGACCAAACTGATGTTCACAAGTTTGTTGACACATGCTCATGACCAGATCATGTTTAAGCTTTTAAGTGAAAGGAAACAAATCAGGCCCTGATTTGCTTGCATCAGATCAGTAAAACAGTGCTGAGTTTGTTTTGAATTGTTCAGCTTTTTGTGTAATGCATAGGTAATGCAGCAGTTACTGATGTTGTCAAATATGAAGGATGTCACCTGGTTGAAAGGTACTGATACTGTAACATGGTTTGGTGGGGTTTTTGGGGATGTCATGGGCAGGGATTTGAGTGCATTAAACATGGAAAGTGTTTTTAAACCAAGAGTGTCCTGTTTCAGCACATAAAGAGCAGAGAACTACACACTGTGTTTTAACCCGGAGGTAAAATCTTTAGCAAAAGCTGTTTTGTTTTGTTTAGGTTTTTTTGGTTTGTTTTGTTTAGGTTTTTTTGGGGTTTTTTTTTTTTGGGGGGGGGGGGGTTAATGAATTGTACCCATTGCACCAAGCACTGGTGCAGTATAAAACTGCCAAAACAGAAGCAGTTTGAAGAAGGTGAAAACCCTCCCACTGAACTGCAGGCTTCAGTTAAACATTTACTATTCTTTATTATTCAGTGACTACTATGAAAGATTCATTGTCTACTATGAATTATTCAGTATCTCATATGGATTTTTCAGTTACTACTGTAAATTATTCAGTATCCACTGTGAATTATGTGGCATCTATTAAAACATTCAGCAACCACAAGGAATTATTCAATTTCTACTATAAAGTATTCAGTATCCACTTTAAATTATCCACTACCTACTGTTAATTGTTTACTATCTTTTTCAGAATCCCTTATTAATTATTCACCGTCTGCTATAAACTTAGACCTGAGCCTGCACAGTCCAATTTCACAAAGGTATTTAGTCTTGCATGGTGTGGTCTAGGTCATGGCCGACAGGGCGACTGCACTAGAAGTTGCCTCTAGACTGCTCTTTTCTGTACTTTAACCCACCCATATCCAGAATGGCTTTTTAAAAGTCTTTTGTTCATTTTAAGCGGTCTTAATTTATGTTTACATGTTTTACAGTTATACACTTAAAGCACAGTTACTGTTTATTTGGTGAATGCTACATACTGGGAAAAATGAAATGTGGTCTGTGCAAAATGACAGAACAATTGATATTTTTATGTTTTTCCTGATCAACTCTGCAAATACAGAGGAATGAGCAGAAAAATGACTTGTTCAAGTGTTTCTGTGGAGATTCTTTGTGTACTTTTTTAGGCTTTGAAAATCCACATAACATGTCAGAACTGCATTGTCAGAACTGCACAATACAAAAGCTAATGTCAGTCCAGAGCACCTGGAGTGTGAGTCACTCTTAAGATGCGGATAAAAGGTGCAGCTGACAGACCAGTCTTAAAACCAGACCTCAGGCTTCCCCCAGTCCACATTTTTGTCTGTGGAACATCTCAGTGGGTGGGGAAACTGAGGACTGGTTGTAAGACCCCTGTATCAGACTGTACAGCGACTGCATATCAAATCGCTTGTACCGATCACAGTTGCCGGAGCCCCACTCCAGAATTTTCCAAGGGACTCCAAAGGACAGCGGAAGGCACATAAAAAAAGTACAGGTTCTGAATACAATAACCTATGGGGGACATACCACTGGCTGTGACCTCACAGATAACTTATTGGTGCTGGATGGCGTTTTGATGGTTGGCTTGTATATTGCAGTTTAATCACAGAAAAATGATCACGTTCAAGTTTATTTATATCTCACAAAAGCAGAAGAAACATCCAATTAAAAAGAAAAGCAATGAGAATGTAAATAAAATACAAATGTCAGTAAAAGGAAGTACATGATCTAAAAATTATATTTAAAGTACTAATTAAAATAGATGAGTTGGCTGAAATGGAGTGAAAATTTCAGAACTCAATCACAGGTGCATTCTGATATTTTTTTTATCAAAATTGCTACATTTGGGGCGCAACTAACATTTTCTGGTAGTTTGTTCTATATTAACTAATTGCTGCTTCATCTTATTCGGGCTCTACAAGTTGACCATTCAGTGATTATTGGAGCTGCAGTAACGTGGCTTGCTTCCTCAGTCTTGGATAAAACTCTAGCAGCAGCATTTTGAATGAATTGCGGCTGTTTAATAGGAGATAAAAAGCAGTTCTTCAGGTTTTTTTGTGATGTTTAAGATGATAAAGTTGTTTTGGTTTTGAAGCTTAGATATGGCCAGATCTGAGGCCATTAGAATTCCCAGATTTCTGTGTTTGGTTTTCGAAAAGAACGTTTAATAAAACCAATTAACAAGTTTAGATGATGGAGTCTACATATTGACACAGCCGAGGACGTAGGCACTCTGCACAGCCGTGGTAATCGAAATTGCTGAGATACTCGGCTCCCTCAGGAGAGGCATCGCCCCCATTTGGGAACCGCTGCTCTAAATCGTTCATTTTTAAAAGGTTACAGTTAAAGGTTTAACGGCTTGTTTGAAACACTGTTGCTAATACAGATGAATCTGTTGGTCAGGAGGAATAAGTTATACATTTTCAACAAGTTATAAACAAATAGTTTGATAAACCATCCAAAGAGCTTATTGCACTCGGCCGCTGCAGAGACCCCATCTAAAGGTGAATTAAAGGAGCCTGCCCTGCAGCGAAATGAAGCATTTATCTGCAGAAAATATAAATAAATACATAAATGAAAAGTGTCCATTCTCCACTGTAGCTCAGTTTACTCAAAGGATTTTTCTGAGCTTTTTGTTTTCTAGTTTGTCAAACAAACAGGTGATAAATGAGGAAATAAAGACAAAAATACAGCTCTGGAAAAAATGAGACCACTGCAATTTATTATTAAATCAGCATCTCCGAGTATGACAACCATTCCATCCGAGTGTCTGTCAAATTCTTACACAAGCTCTTCATTCTGCTTCATGAGGTACTGATTACTAATCTTATTGAATGAGGAAAAGTAATCAACACTGTCCTCTCACAGTGTGACCAGTTGAATGGTAAAACACTACTAAGTAATACATCAAAGGTAATTATTGCCATTTCGTTTAAGAGCGAACAATTGATTTGTTTTCTGTAAACACACCCTTCTCTTATTTTGATGGATTGTCATATCCTTTAAAATTGTGCTTTGAAGAACAATATTTTTATTTGGAAATTAGGAGAAATGTTGTCAGCACTTCTTAAAAACTAAGACAAAGCTGTTCAGTACTTTCACCTATAAAAGGTAAAACCTGAGAAACTGAACATTTTTGCTGTGGTCTCGTAGCCGTATTCAATCCTTAGTGTAGTTTCCCCTTATTTGTGTATTTTTATTTATCTCCGTCCATCTTTTGCAGGTCACACTGTGCAAACTGGAAAAATACGAAGTAATTAATTGGAGATATTTGTGTTTATATTGCCAGTCACACTAGGCAAACTAGAAATATTAATTAAATTATCTATAACCCTAAATCAGATAATGTTGGGAGAGTATGGAAAATGCTCATTTTAGTTATTCTTAAATTGATTTTTACTTCATTTCAGACCGTATGAACCAAAGATATTTCATGTTTTTGTCTGGTCAGCTTCATTTCATTTGTTTACATACATCAATTCCTGCATTTCAGGCCTGCTACACATTTAAAAAAAAAAGTGGGGACAGGAAAGTATTGGCCTCTATGCAATGTTGCCGTTCCTTCTCACAACACTTTAAAGATGTTTTGGTACTGTTTATATGACGTTATTTTGACCCATTCTTCCTGCAAACACATCTCAAGGTGTACAACAGTATTGGGTCAGGGTCGCTATTGTTGCATATTTTGTTTCAAAATTCTCCAAACATTCTCTACTGGGGTCAGGTCAGGACTGTAGACAGGCCAGTCCAGTGTCCACAACGTCATCCTCTCTAGCCATGCCTTTATAATGTGTACTGAAAGTGGTTTTGCATTGTCTTGTTGAAAAATACATGAACATCCCTAAAAATGATGTCGTCTTGAAGGCAGCATAAGCTCTAAAATCTCATTGTACTTTTTAGCATTAGTGCTTCTATCAAAGAAGTATAAATCACCAATGGGCACTGACACATCCCCAAACCATGACACACCCTGTCTTTTGGACTTGTTGCTGTCATCAGTCTGGATAGTAGTTTTCATCTTTGGTCTGGAGCCCACAGTGTCCATTTTTTACATTTACATTTACGAGATAAGGTATGTGATAAATAAGCATACCACCAAGATTTGGTGGCTTGGTGAAGGACTCACTTTGATGAAGAGGAGCTCGGTCTTGCTGGGGTTCAGCGTGAGGTGTCGGCCGTCATCCAAGAGGAGATTTCGGCCAGACAGTTTGAGATGTGGGTTGAGACCTAGTTGTCACTAGAAGGCAAAGAGAGAATAAGTTGCGTGTCATCAGCATAAAAGTGGAAGGAAAAACCATGTGAGGCTATTACACTCCCAAGAGATCCAATAAGATCTGGAATACGGATTTGTCAGTACTGTGGACATGATTAACAGTAGCATTATTGGATGGTACTGTATTGTAGTGTGTGACAAAGGTTTGCCAAAGTAATCCCTTGCATATGTGGTTAAATTATCAAGTTTCAAGTTTTATTGTCATATACAGATAACAATGTAGCGTTATTACCCGTAATAAAATTCTTAGGCTCGTGTCGTGTTCCCCCAACTTTACATAAATATTGAGAAAAGTATACAGATAATTTGTAAAAAATTGAAGAGAAAAAAAGATGGTTATAAAAGATGGTTTTTCGATACTAAACAAGAATAAATAAACAATGAGGTATGTACCATGGTGCAGTGATGCAGAGTGCAAGATTTAAAAATAAATATGAAATAAATTTGGAACGTACAACTGTTTTTATATA
>JBBIGA010071016.1:0-12027 GCA_037576975.1 Alestes dentex
GTCGCAAAGGGTGGTTTCTACATCAAACATACACACACATATACACACACACACACACACACACACACACACACACACACACACACACAGTATTTTGTACTTTTGTATCACGTCTCCATTGTCTGATGTCTCTTGATTATTAGTGCCAAACCAGGACAAAGGGAAAAGACGGAGATGGCTGGAGGGACGCCCTGGAGAGGAGAGAAGGAGCTCATACGGAATATAATTCAAACTCCTTCATTCTCTCCTCCTTTATCCTCCTATTTCTCTTTGTCACTATCTGTAAATATATTCAGAAGCAGCGTGAGAGCAGCGCGGGTGTGTACAGCTGGGTTAGGAGCCGCTGAGAAGAAGCAATAGGACGTTTGGTGGTTTAGGAGTCGTGTGGAAGTTCAGTTTCCTTGATGTTTCTTGGGAGGCAGCCGGTGGGCACCAGGTCACGGTCACTCCAGAACAGTGAGCCCGGTCGGAATCACCAGTGTGTGTGTGTGTGTGTGTGTGTGTGTGTGTGTGTGTAAAGGCCTGGATACACCAAATAGGTTTTTCTGTGATGCGATGCAGGGTGAGATTGTGTTGTATTTACAAAGATGCTGAATGTCTTGGGAAGGGAAAAACAACAATCAGAATAATATTTGTGCTGCTGGCCCCGTCACAACGAGAACACCTCAACCTGCTGTGATGCAAACCAAGAAAAACATTTTAACTTTTACAGCAGACGTTTATTATACAGTTTGTTACCGGTTTCCTCTGGAGCACGTCACGACCTCTGCAGCAAACTGGCGACTGCTGTGCGGTTTTTGGACGGACATCTTCCAGTTCCTCTGTGTCTTCAAGAAGAGTTTTTTAAGGTATTTAAATTGCAAAACAATTAGAACAGCAGTTCCCCAATCCTGGTACTGTACTGCAAATTTTAGAGAAGAGTTTTTATTCATGCTGACACTAGTAAAAAAAGGCAAATTCTAAATTAAATTTTTAATTAAGAACTAAAGCAGTTCAAACATTCCAAAATGCTTCACTGGAAAACATGTGTGAAAAGTTTCATTCCAAAACGCTGTACAGACATTTGTAACCATTTTGGATTTTGAGTACCGGGTTATCACAGACTATCAAAACACATTTTTATTCTCCTAATAAAGGTGGAGTAATCAGACTATAATAAAGATGGAGTATTCAGACTATAATAAAGGTGGAGTAATGAGAATATAATAAAGGTGGAGTAATCAGACTATAATAAAGGTGGAGTATTCAGACTATAATAAAGGTGGAGTAATGAGAATATAGTAGAGGTGGAGTAATCAGACTATAATAAAGGTGGAGTAATCAGGTTATAATAAAGGTGGAGGAATCAGAATGTTCGGTGTATATGTAAAGAACATGCTCCACTCTGTAAATCATGAAATTAAATCATGAGTGCCAATTAACTTATTCTGGAATGAAACCTTTCATATATAAAAAATATATATATATTTGTTGAAAAAGTGCATCAAGCTTGTTTTTTTACTTGCTTGATTTCTTAAAATGTCTTTGGCATCCTAAAAAAATCTCATTTCAAACAAAGTCTCTTTACACTAACTTCCATTAAGAGTTAAGAGCGACTTTGCCTTTTGTCTGTAAAATCACTTTTCTGGAGATACAGGGCTTTGTTTTATATTTAGTTGAGTAATTGAGTTTGGTCAGTTAAGTGTAACAGCCTTAATTTGGTTACGCGTTGTCAAACGTAACGGAAGAAGGAAAATAAAAAGCGTAAGATGTGAATCTCCAGAGCTGGAACTGGAAAACACCGAATTCTGAATGAGGAGCGCAAAGCTGGCCTTGTATTTGAACGTGAATAAAAGATCACACTACAGCCCCGTAACACCTGAAGAAAAGGACTTCGCTGGGGATTCTTCATGTGTGGTTCTCAAAGAGTCCCAGAGAAAAGAGAGAAACCTCCCTTCAGTGAAAACGAGCAAAAAAGAACCTCACAGTTGTTGCTACTTTAAGTGCTTCTGAGCGAGGGAGGACACGAGACACGTGGATCCTAAAGAAGAACTTTTCGATTGTTTCTATTTGTACAGTCCTCTTGTTCGGCATCATGTATCTGCCCCTCTGAAGTAGAATAGCGGTCTTTTCCACATTTGTATTTCAACTTAGAATATGGCATTTGAAAGCATTTTTACGATATTTTTATATAAATATAAAAAAGAAGACGGACCAACGGTTCAGACACCAAGTGTGGAAAGTCTATTCGTTTCAGTGTCGATGTGAATTGTTTGTACCTTTGTACAGTTCGTTTGGACCTCACAGAGTCCACGGAAAACAAAAAAAAACGCCGAAAGACCATCAACGGAATCTCGCATTATAAACACACCATCACTCTTTTCTCCAGACCGGTGGACGTCTTTATGCAAAGATTTCTGCACGTTTTGTAACGTCCAAGCTGAACACTGGTTCAAAATCTAGTTAGACCAGGGCTTAGACCAGGTCTTAACTCTGGCTCCACACACATTTGACGTTAATGAATGATGTGTTTTCTGAGGAGTTTAAAGTTGTAAAATTGTCTCCCCATTACAGCATCATGAGGGATGAAGACACATTTAAATGACACATTTTACACTTTTTTTAAACGAGTGGTACATCAGTTTACAGAAAGAATTTATTTAGACTAAAGCCTTTAATAAACCTGAAGTACGGAATAAGGATTCGGCTCAAAGTAACTGTCAGTGTTGGTGCAAAACTTTAAACCCTTTATTATTTAAGGCTATAAACATGAAATATTGGTCCATTTATTATAAAGTTTATTGAACCTACTTGGTTTTCTAAAAAAAAAAAAAAAAGACAAACCTGTACGGCCGATTTAAAGGGGAAACTATCTTTTCATGTTTTTGCTAAAGGAAACAGTGAAGAAAATCCTGCACTTCATGTGTGTAGAGATTCATCTGTGGGGTGATTACAGAATGAATGTGCAATACTTTTGTGGGGTGTGTGTGTGTGAGTGTGTGTGTGTGTGTGAATTACACTCTCGCCCAGTTACTATTTTACACCTGTTACAAAAGACTATTTAATATTATTGTGTTTATATCCAGTCTTTTAATTGTCATTGTGTGTTTTATAGTTTTATTCATCTTTTAAACATGTACAGAAAATAAAATTATATGATTCATAATTGTCCTATCCCCTAATCTTATTTTCACAAGATTTTTTTTTATTGTGTAATTATTTTTCCACATTATCATTGAATAAACACCTGTTTCATAGTAACGGAAGCTCATGTCATTCCTTGACACACTGATCAGCATGAACGTGATCTCAGGATTCACAGAGGTTTCATTTCATTTCGACCCTATATTTTACACCAGTTATTCCACGTTTAGGCCAGTTCCACCTGTGTCAAGTCCATCACACATGAATAAGTAAAGTAAAGCGGCCCCTTATAGTCACACGTGAACACAGCACACAGTGTAAAATTCCTTCTCTGCATTTAACCCATTTAACCCATTCACAGTGTGTGGGGGGTGGTACCTTGCTCAAGGGAAGCTTAGTGATGAGAGGAGCAATTTCGATTTTCAAAAAAATGAACTAGTATGTTAGTTCATTAGTTTTTGGGGTTTATTTATATCACGTTCGTTAGTTTTTTTGGGGTTTTTTTACATTTTCAATTCATAATCATTCTATCTGAACCTCCTTCAATCTTTTCCTTCTATCTGTCATACCACTGAACAATCATAGACAAAAGTCACATTAATTTCCTCGCCAACACGTGTAAATCACATAGAAAGTTTGTCCACATGAGGTTTTTCTTTAAATCTTGCACATTTTTTGGAAAAATGAACTTAGTTATTGGCCATAAACAGTTTGTGAGATAAAACCACACATACATTTTTGAAAAAAAATACATGTTGTTTATTCAGAAAATTACTACGTCATTAAAACGAAGCCCTAACAATACACTGCCGTCTAAATCTCACCTTGTGTTTTGGAACAAAATTGCAAAAACAGGTAAGGCTATAGTCTTACCTTCATGAGCATTTTTGGACCGTCCTCAGATTTAATTAATTTCCTCGCTAACACATGTAAATCACATAGAAAGTGTGTCCACATGAGGTTTTTCTTTAAAATATTGCAACATTTTTGAAAAAATGAACATTGCAAATTGCAATGAACTGGTTGTGACATAATACAACACACGTTTTTTCAGAAAATACACATTTTTTTATTCTGCCAATTTCTACAAATCATCAAAACACAGTCCAAACAATACATTGCAGTCTAAATCTCACCTGTTTTGGACAAAAATTGCAAAAATAGGTAAGGCTATAGTCTTACCCTCATGAGCATTTTTGGACCGTGCTCAGATTTAATTAATTTCCTCGCCAACACATGTAAATCACATAGAAAGTGCGTCCACATGAGGTTTTTCTTTACAATACTGCAACATTTTTGGAAAATTGAACTTTGTAAATGGCCATGAACAGTTTGTGAGACAAAACCACACATACATTTTTTGAGAAAATACATGTTGCTTATTCGGAAAATTACTACGTCATTAAAACGAAGCCCAAACAATACACTGCCGTCTAAATCTCACCTTGTGTTTTGGAACAAAATTGCAAAAATAGGTAAGGCTATAGTCTTACCTTCATGAGCATTTTTGGACCATCCTCAGATTTCCTTAATTTCCTCGCTAACACATGTAAATCACATAGAAAGTGTGTCTACATGAGGTTTTTCTTTAAAATATTGCAAAATTTTTGAAAAATGAACTTTGCAAATTGCAATGAACTGGTTGTGACATAATACCACACACACGTTTTTTCAGAAAATACACATTTTTTTATTCTGCAAATTTCTACAAATCATCAAAACAGCCCAAACAATACATTGCAGTCTAAATCTCACCTTTTGTTTTGGACAAAAATTGCAAAAATAGGTAAGGCTATAGTCTTACCTTTATGAGCATTTTTGGACCGTGCTCAGATTTAATTAATTTCCTCGCCGACACGTGTAAATCACATAGAAAGTGCGTCCACATGAGGTTTTTTTTTAATCTTGCACATTTTTTGGAAAGATGAACTTTGTAAATGGCGATGAATTGGATGTGACATTAAACCACACACATACCTTTTTAGAAAATACACAATTTTTATTCTGCAAAATACTACAAATCATCAAGACGCAGCCCAAACAATACATTGCACTCTAAATTAAAGAAAAATCTCACCTTCTGTTTTGGACCAAAACTGCAAAAACAGGTAAGGCTATATAGTCTTACCTTCATGAGCATTTTTGGACCGTCCTCAGATTTAATTAATTTCCTCGCCAACACGTGTAAATCACATAGAAAGTGTGTCCACATGAGGTTTTTCTTTACAATACTGCAACATTTTTGGAAAAATGAACTTTGTAAATGGCCACGAACAGTTTGTGAGAAAAAACCACACATACATTTTTTGAGAAAATACATGTTGTTTATTCAGAAATTACTACGTCATTAAAACGAAGCCCTAACAATACACTGCCGTCTAAATCTCACCTTGTGTTTTGGACCAAAATTGCTAAAATAGGTAAGGCTATAGTCTTACCTTCATGAGCATTTTTGGACCGTCCTCAGATTTAATTAATTTCCTCACCAACACGTGTAAATCACATAGAAAGTGTGTCCACATGAGGTTTTTCTTTAAAATATTGCACATTTTTTGGAAAAATGAACTTTGTAAATGGCCATGAATTGGATGTGACATTAAACCACACACACACATCTTTTCAGAAAATACACGTTTTTTATTCTGCAAATTACTAAAAATCATCAAGACGCAGCCCAAACAATACATTGCACTCTAAATTAAAGAAAAATCTCACCTTCTGTATTGGACCAAAAATGCAAAAATAGGTCGGGTCTTACCTTCATGAGCATTTTTGGAACGTCCTCAGATTTCCTTAATTTCCTCGCTAACACGTGTAAATCACATAGAAAGTGTGTCTACATGAGGTTTTTCTTTAAAATATTAATGTGAAACATTGGTCCATTTATTATAAAGTTTAATGAACTTACTTCAGGGGTGTCCAAACTTTTTGCAAAGAGGGCCAATTTTGAAAAAGTGAAGATGCCCAGGGGCCAATAGTTCCTTCTGACATTTTTTTAACCACAAAAGTTACATAAAAATACACATTGTTATAAAACAATTTTCATTGTCACAATTCCCTTTATTTTTCAAATGGCAATGTAACCAAATATAAGTCACTCAGGCAGACGTGAACTATTTTAAAAACACAAGTCTGCCTTAGATAACATTGAACAAACTGTATAGAATACCTTAAATTTCCATGAGTTTGATACATATCTTTGCCTCATGAACATTTTAACAGGAATTAAGTAATGCACAGTAGTCTGTTATCATTTAAGTTTAAAACAAGTGAATTTTGGTCGTCGTTTACAAGATCTTCAGAAAGCAATAGTTTGTGTCACATCTACAGGACATAACAACAACAGTTATAACCAAATCTTTTCAAGAGTTTAATAAAATAAGTGCCATAAGCCCAAGTTCATTCGTGTGCTTTAGGCTTTTCACTGTTAATAGTGACAGATGTTACCGTTAAAACCACTCAATTTCAGACTGATTAGGGAACAGAGAACCTGCTGACACTAATTCTTTGCAGTCGCAGAAAGGAGCGAAGGGTTTGCGGCACGGATGCAGAGCCAGATACCATTAGAATGGTGCTGCCAATGTGTGGTGAAAAGGGGAATTACAATTTTAAAGTTTTATGATTTATTTATTCTAACAGAGCGAGCCATATATAACACATTATAAGACCGAAGCAGCGGGCTGTCTGAAATCTGACGGCGGGCCGGACTTTGGAAACGCCTGATCTACTTGGGTTTCTTAACAAAAAAAAAAAAAGACAAATCTGTACGGCCGATTTAAAGGGGAAACTTTCTTTTCATGTTTTTGCTAAAGGAAACAGTGAAGAAAATCCTGCACTTGATGCGTGTAGATTAATCTGTGGGGTGATTACAGAATGAATGTGCAATACTTTTGTGGGGTGTGTGTGTGTGTGTGTTTATATCCAGTCTTTTACTTGTCATTGTGTATTTTATTAATCTTTGTGTGTTTTATTCATCTTTTAAACATGTACAGAAAATAAAATTATGATTCATGATTGTCCTATCCCCTAATCTTATTTTCACAATTTTTTTTTTTATTGTGTGATTATTTTTCCACATTATCATTGAATAGTAAGGGAAGCTCATGTCATTCCTTGACACACTGATCAGCATGAACGTGATCTCAGGATTCAGAGGTTTCATTTCATTTCGACCCTATATTTTACACCAGTTATTCCACGTTTAGGCCAGTTCCACCTGTGTCAAGTCCATCACACATGAATAAGCAAAGTAAAGCCCCTTATAGTCACACGTGAACACAGCTCACAGTGTAAAATTCTTTCTCTGCATTTAACCCATTCAGTGTGTGTGTGGGGGGGGGGGCAGTACCTTGCTCAAGGGAAGCTCTGTGATGAGAGGAGCAATTGGGATTCGAACCAACAACCTTCTGATTGCAGGGGCACTAGGCCACCAGCAGCCCCAGGGTGGACAGGGTGGAGGACAGCACGCTCCGTCTCTGAGCCGCATCGAGTTTCACCTCAGATCTTCCACAGCTGATCTCAGGTCACTGGAGAGATCATCACGCTTGCAGAAGAACCTTCAGTTCCGTTAAGAAGATGTCAAGTTTCAATCCTAGTACACTCTAATGGGTGAGAGGGAGGACATCTCCGGGGAACAAACTTTAATTTATAAACTAAAGGCTCCATGCTTCTTCTCTGGGGGGCCCCACAATTCTGGTGTGGAGAGAGAAATAAGAGGAGAGAGAAGAGAGAGAAACCTCCCTTCCATGAAAACGTTTACTACTTCAAGTGCTTCTGAGCGAGGGAGGACACGAGACACGTGGATCCTGAAGAACTTTTCGATTGTTTCTATTTGTACAGTCCTCTTGTTCGGCATCATGTATCTGCCCCTCTGAAGTAGAATAGCGGTCTTTTCCACATTTGTATTTCAACTTAGAATATGGCATTTGAAAGTATTTTTATATACTGCTACACATTTAGATACATTTTTAGATACATTTTCGATGGTCTCAAGCTTAACCCAAAGTAAGTATATTCTGTACAGAAGTACTCTTACCACGACCATAACCCCTATTATTTCCACTAAAACAACCGCCCCATTCTGAATTGAAACTGGGGTTTATTTGGGATTACTTTTAAGTTTTTCTGACCTTATTCTGTTTGCTAAGGAAAATCAGAAGAAAAAAGTCGTCTTGTTTGTCTTGAAGACTGAAATGCTGAGTACTACTACTAATAATAAAACCATTCGAACCAAAATGACAGTGAAAATGACAAAGAAGCCTTTATTTTGACTATACAGCAGCAGACACTTCCATAAGTTGTTAATGACATTAGTTCCAAAATTTTTTAAAAAGCTACGTACAACACACTGTAATTTCAATAAGAAATTAGATCAATGCTCTTTAACTTAAGTGCTAAATTAAATATGTCAAAGTTAGTTTAGCCCTGATATAAAATAAACTATCAATAACAGTAAAAATGACTGAAATAAATAAAATCTACTTGTAAAATAAAATCATTGTAAAATATATTACAAGCTCCTCTGACAAAGTGCAAGAAAACAACAAAGAGAAAAAGAGAAAGACATAGACAAAGTTCTCGTCAGCATCCACGTCTCCAGCTGAAGTTCCCTTTTCACTGAAGAGCCTGTGAAGATTCACATCAGAACCAAGTGGCAACACAGAGCCTCCTTCAGACGAATTAAAATTACATGAATTTCATTCTAGGTCAGAATTTATACTCTGCTCCTATCTATCGACGTTACAGGCGTTAATAAGCGACGGACAATTGGAGTTCTCCATCAAATCTGGAGATCAAACTTTTATACAAATTATAAAGAGACATTACATTCACACAAATGATGGAAGGTTTTTGTCAGTTCTGCAGTAGCATAGTGCGCCACAATAACCACGCAGATATAGACTTTACACTTTGGAGCACTTTAGACCACGATATTTATCATAAGCTTTTCTGCTTTAGCATAATTAGCAGCAAAAATACTTTAGAAGCTGTTTCCATGAGAAGATGGACTCTGTTTAACCACATAAACCCATGACAGTGCCATCCAGTCAGGGACAAATCAGCTCAAACCATGAAATGGATTCAGATAAATGAAGCATTAATTGGAATATCAGCTCATCAGCTACACCGGCGGAACGGAAGTTGTCCCAACCCTGGAGATGTTATCTCTGTGTTTGTCTAATGGTTGGAGGAATGCAAGTTTCATAAAGCTTTAAAAATGACGCCATGACTCAAGGCACCAACTGCATACACAGCACACTCTAGCAAAGCGTCTATTCACATGAAGGGCGTCTAGAAAAGACATCAGTGTTGTTCAGAATGTAATACTATTTGGCCCTCTAAAACACAAAGGAAAACCTGAACAAAGGACTTTCCCAGAAAAAAAACAAAACAGTTCTCAAGCTAAGTGCACTGCATTTGTTTTGTTGTCCCTCTAATATAAACTAACTCAGTGTTTCCCCCATCATTAAATAGGCTAGATGACCCACCCAGTCAAAGTCACATCCTGCCTGGCCTGGATTACATACAGCCATTAGAGTAGAACAGGCAACGTTTTCTTCCTAGTATTTGGTTTTTATGTTTTTTGGGATCATGTTTTGACCCCAAATTCGCTTCCTACGTCTGGAAGTGAGTAGTAAGCAGTGTGTAGTCTTCCAGCAAGAGTACACTCTGATGAGTTTATAGGTCCTCTTTAAGTTCTTCTACAAACTGAAATATTAGATTGGATATAATGAAATACAATGTTGTATCTCTGAATAGGCAGTAATAACTTTACTACAAGAAAAGCCAGCGGACACTCACACGTCTGGATGTTCTCCAAGCCCTAACGATCAAAAACTCTCTTTGAGCTTAATGTTGGTTTGAAGAGTTACCAACGCTGTTCTGATACATTTCTGTAGGAATGTATGCAAATTATTTTTTGACCCAGTACGCACTCTCAAGAACCGAATGCTCACAAATTCTCCTGTTACTAATTAAGTGACATTAAATGAATTCCTAATTCATTACAATTTCAATGTATAAAGAACATGATGAGTGTATTAATTAGTGATGCTATTACTGCTCAGGCTTGCTGGCACCATGTTTACCGCGCTGGTTGTTTTGAGGGTCCACCCAGCCTGAAAAACTCCAGGAGAAACTCAATTAAGTAATGTGCTACTTAACAAGCAGAGTTCAGATTCAAACAGGTGCTTTAGAGAAGGGAGGCTTCAAAATAGGCAGTGCAGAGAATTCCCCACAATGAGAAAAGGGAACTCCTGAGTTAGGCGATGTTGCCTCAGAGAGGGTTTGGACTTAAGTGACTGAACACTGTTATACTAAAAAGGTTTGTTTTGCTGTTGTTTGCCTTAGTTTTCATTAGTTTTATCAAAGGAGTTTTACCAAAACAGTTAAACTGTTCCGGATACAGCGTTTGAGTAATTTCCCCAAATAAATAACTAAAACATCATACCGTGCTTGTTACGCTACACAGACCACCAAAACAATAACCACACTCCACACAGCCGGAAATGCAATTACTTCTGTCAGACTGTAACAGTAATTCCTTCTAGGGTAAAAGCAATTCAGCCCAAACAGGGCTTTAATTGAGGGTGGTTACTTTGTGTTCTTCTTATTAAATGTTCTTTGTAAACTTCCAACACTTGGTAAGATGTATCTGAACTTCGCAAGGTTGTCCAGAAATGACTGTAACAAATGTAACGGCTACCATTTACACAATGTTCACTAGGAGGATGCAAGCAATAGATACTGTTAGAGAGCAAATCGAAAAGAGCAGAGAAATAATAAATAACATACAGTCTCATACTCACACTCACACTCACACTATTTACATTTGGACCCACCCGGATGGGTTTGTTCAATAGAGTAGGATGTGTGGCTCTGGTTCCCCCTGGTGGCGGGCGGCGGCTCTACGTGTTGTGGGTCCAGAGCGTGACGGTGCGGTCGGCGGAGGAGGACAGGAAGGACAGGTGCTGAGGATGCCATCTGCACTGGATCACCTTATCACTGTGCTCCCCAACTACAGTCAACGGCAGCTGTTTCGTTAGGTCACCTACACACACACACACACACACACACACACACACACACACACACAAAACCTCATTTTGTTAAAAGATAGACTAAATGGAAGCACAGCATTGGTATGAGACACACAGCTCATAATAATTTGTGCACAACGTCAAAACCGGCTCAGAGAACCCACACTTTAAACATGAGCAACAAGCAACAGACACCAGAACAGACAACATTTACAGAAACCTACATTTTTAGAGTTACTAAGGCCAACCGTCTAAGACTGGCTCCTCAAGTTACAGAACTATAAAGTCTGATTCCAATTCCACCACAGTCTTCCATGAACGGGGGTCCAAGTGTCTATAACTAGCCTCGCCAATGCTGGGGGGGTCGAATGGACCAACTGTCGAATGATGCTTGTCTCCCAAAGTATAAACTGACATACATTCATAAATCCACACTGCACATACAGATACACATTGTGTACATAAATATACTGATTTAGGTTTACATAATGCACAATTGCACAATCATATTTATTGATGTTCTGCATCTTTGCACATCCCTGCTGCTAGAATACAGTACCGGTCAAAATACTCTATTTATCCTCAATGTAGCTATTGTCAATTGCACTGAACGGTGTCTTGTCTTGTCTCGTCTCGTTTAGTTGTTATTGTTGCTCTTGTGTTCTGTCCAGTTTGCACTTGTGTTTTTGTTCTGTTCTGTTCTGCTCTTGTGTTGCACCATAGTCCTGGAGGAACGTTGTTTTGTTTCTTATTATGTACTGAAACGACAACATGTCGTTGCACATGTGAACTCTGTTTTGCATCCTTTGCACATCTCTGCTGCTTGAATATAGTTCTGGTCAATACTGTATTTACCCTGAATGTA
>JBBIGA010071037.1:0-12025 GCA_037576975.1 Alestes dentex
GAGTGGGTGAATATCACTCCCTAACGGTGTGCAAAGCTGGTACAAACTTACACAAAAAAGACTTTCGGTACCCCAACGGTGTTTTTACATTTATATTAAGAACATCTTAGTTTGCAAGAAACATAATGTCTGGAACAATCTGTAGCATGTTTACTGAACTGAACTTTAATCATTAAATGTGTTATGTTTCATCACTTCTCCACTGTTAAATCTTCCTGTTCTTTCACTGCAGTGCTGGACTGCTGGCGGGCCTCAGTATTGCCGCTCTGGTGCTGCTCGCCTTCCTCATCAGTGTTCTGGTGCTCTGCGTCCTTTTCCTGCGCACCAAACCCCAGCAGCCCGACACAGGGATCAAACTGCGCAGCCACACCAGCAGCCATCAATCAAAGTAATGTCTTAAAGCCCCTTCAGAACGGTGAATCACACAAAATCCTCAACAGACAGATATAACACCATATTCTTCAGTATTCAGGGTGTCTAGTGTCTGCATTTGTTACTTTGATTCTTTTTGGGAGACTTGCTTTTAGTTGTTCTGCGTTTAACATTAGTGAACATTGACTGCTTTAATTTTATATTTAGTGTTTTGGCTTTTGTGTACTTTTTTGGTTGTATGTGTTTGCTTTTGTGTACTTTTTTGGTTGTATGTGTTTGCTTTCTGACACTGAAAATAAACAGCTTGTACTTATTGGCTGTTCTGACTGAATATTTTATGAAAAACATCACAAAACCTAAGTGACTGAAAAAATCAGCGAATAAGCAAATACTGTATTAAAAATACCAAACATCAAATAAAAGGTACATCATCAGCAATACAGCTACTGAATTACAACAGATAAGCTTTACTTCTGACCTTTAAATGCTTTTATGAGTATCTTCAGTTTAATTAATTACAAACCAGCCCGATAAGGATTAGATAACGCTAATGCAGCCAGTTTCCTGTGGAGCGCAGGCCCTTCACACCCCGCCGATCCACAATCGGCCTTTACCTTCGAGTTGTAAACAGCATCATCACTAGTTCTCGTACTATCACGCACATGACCCTGAGCACACTCCATGACCTCGCTGGGTGAAACAGCTTTAAAATATCCTTTGAATCTTTTGTCTTCCATAAACCAGCAGATCCCAAAGAGTCATCACTGAACAGAGGGAGTATAAAGATATCAACCAGCCCCCACGGAAATGCTGAAGGTGTCTAAAGCAGGTGATTCAGAAGCCTGGTGCACACCCAGGATTCCCAGAAGATGATAGATGCATTTTTCTGGGTAAAAAGCTTTGCAATCATATATTTGCACTTCTTTTTGTTAAAGAGAAAAATGAAAGATTTAAGTTCATGATGTAAATTTGGATGAGGATTTCATGCACTTTGACATTTGTGATTTATGTGAATGAAGCAGTACCATAGTTTCATTTGTGACTTGACACTCAACATGGACCCAGACAGAGGCTTCAGTAGGATCTTGAAACATTCAAGGCTTGTGTTTGTTGATGACGGAATGACAGCTGATTATGATTAGATCAGGAACTTGCTTGCTTATTTATTTATTTATTTATTGATTGATTGATTGATTGGCTCAATGTTGACTTGAACACCAATGACTCAACCGTCAACTCTGATTTGAGCTTTAGGATTTCAGAAAGTCTTGTGGAGCAAGGTGAACACAACATAGCGAGTCGAATTTCATAAAAATAGATTTGTTTCCTGTAGTTACTGAAAGGAAGTTTGATTCATTTTGATGAACTGGTTGTTTTGAACTGCTTGTTTAAATTCGGACATTCAATTCAAGAACTGTTTTGTCGATAACCATAGTTTGTCTTTGCTTATTTATTTCGAGAGGACAAGTGAGGCGAGAGGATTCAGTTTGGCCTCCAGGATTTAAATTCCCCAAAAATTTTTTTCTTCATCTTAGTTAAAAACCTGCTCTGTTTGATTCTGCATCTCAGACAAGCAAACTTCACGTTTTGGTCTCAAATTGCTATCACCTTCGTATGTCGTTTGAAAGCTCAAAATATGTTTCGTAGTAATTTATTTCAGTTAAAGAGCACAGATTCGACCCTTGGTTTGTTTTGCTTTGCCAGGATGGGCAACACTGGGAAATGCAAGCCAAGATGCTAGCTACTAATGTGTACCTTCCTGACCAAGCAACAGACAGACTCTATAGAGGAGGGCTGGAGGTTGAGCAGGTAACAAATACAGTAAATACAGTACTGTGCAAAAGTCAAATTTCTTTATATTTGGTTTTAAATCACCTTGTTGGTGCAAAATGACTATTTTTTTTGCTGTTAAGTATGCTTTCAATTAAAGAATAAGAACAAATGTTTTCCATTGTGTGTTCCAACCACTCAGAATTCTGCACCACCAGCATACTGATCACTGCCTGATCAGCTGAAATCATCTGCACCCGTTTCTTTACTGGTTCAGGACTTAAGCTAGATATGCTTTGTTAAGCTTGAATGATTCATATGTAGGTCATGGGTGGCTTAACAAACAAAAGACAAATCATTTGGGAACCAAAAAAAGCTTTACACAAAAAAGTACAGGAAAGTCTGGCTCTTTGGAAATAAAATATGAAGAAATGATGGCTCATGACGCTTGCCCAGTACTGTATATCTGTGGAACAAAGAGGGATTAAACTTGCCCTGAGAAATCTATGCCATAAACAAGTAATGGAAAATGTAATTTCCTGTTGTAACTGGTCGTTTTTATGACAGCTGTGACCTGTTTGATGTTTATTTCTTAAGCTAATTTAAAGTGCTCACAAGAATCTGTGATGTGTTTATGGCACAGTTATAGAAATGTTTATTGGGATTCAAGGGAAGTACTACAAAAAAAACTCTAACTTTTGAAGTTACCTCGGTGAACACAGCATTGGACACAGCAAGGATTATTTGTGTACCATGAAATCATGGCGAGAGGTTTGTAACTACAGGGCAGCTGGTGGCCTTATGGTTTAGGAGTTGCCCTTGTAATCAGAAGGTTGTGGGATCGATTCCCAGGTCTGCTAGTGGCACCACTGAGGTACCCTTGAGCAAGGTACCGTCCACACACACAGCTCCTTGGGTGCTGTGTCACTGGCTGCCTACTGCTTCACTTGGTAAATGGGTTAAACGCAGAGAAAGAATTTCACATTCAAAAGGTCTGCGGCAGCATTGGGGAGTGCCCCTCAGATAGACTTTTCACTCTTCTACCATCCAAGAGGAGCAACAGAGCCGGAACTGCCAGGTTGTGTGACAGTTTTTATCCCCAGGCCGTCAGGCTCCTCAGCAACATGCTGCCTTAACCCCCCATTTAACCTTCTATACTTATACTCATGTACAGCCGCTTTATCCAAAGGACTGATTTGCACAGACAGGAAGTCACCTCTTAGAGCACACACTGGACTTTGTAATGGTTACAGTAAGAACCCTTATTGTTTCTGTAACTTCTCATGACCATTTATGCTGTTAGACAGACTGTTTTACTGATTATATTCTTTATATAAAGTAGAAGTATGTAATCAGTAATATGCTCATGCTGATCTTCAGGTCCAGTTTCCTGGATTATTGCACAATGCTGCCCACACACTAGAATATGGAGCAAGAATATTACCTACTTACTTATATTGTCTTAGTACAATCTTGTTTTTATTTGCACTATGTGTGCTTTTATTTGTACACTGTGGACACTGAGCTTTGCCATTTAAGCTTTGGACACTGAGCTTTACCACCTCTGCATATGGTTTTTGTACATGGTTGAGTTGACAAAGTTCAATTTGACAAGAAGTCTACAACACTGTACTAAACTAATGTGCATATCAGGATTGTACACTGCAATCAAAACAGAACAAGACTATCCTCATGTAACTATTATGTAAGATGCATAGGAGAAAATCATATTGTACATTTATATAGCTGCTCTCAAGAGTTTAAATTTGACCAATATGTTTACATTTAAACTACTTTGTAACTATATTAAATGAACAACCAGACTAGGCTAATAACCTTTTGTTTTAAACAACAAAACAGGCAGTGTATAAAAGTAACTGTTTTTTTATTTCTGTACAAAAATCATACAATATCTTGAAAAATAGAGTGAACACAGAATAGAATATTTTTTAACCATCACTGATACAAGAAAGTCATTGATAGAACACCACTACCTATTTCAGAAGGGAAACAAAACACTGCTCCGACAGTAACAGACTGTTTGCATCCTTTAGACCACATAGTTTTATGAGTAATGACTGCATACCTGTTGCAATGTTTCATATACTTTACACTTCATGAGAGATGCATTACTGGAAGTGTAGTCCAAATCATCAGAACAGCTTTTTTCAGTCCGTGTCAGACGAGTCGCTGGAGCTGTTGGATGAGGACTGTGCGTGTTTCTTCTTGCGCTTCTTCATACGTGGTTTCTCCTTCTCTTTCTTTTCCTTTTTGCCTTTCTTCTTATGGCTCTTATGCTTTTTCTTTTTCCTGCTCTCCTCCTCCTCGTCATCATCATCATCACTAGATGAATGAGACCTGAGTAAAAGGAAATGTGAATAAACATGAATAAATTAAGTTTGACGTGAAATTAAGTTAAACATGAATAAATGAAGCATGAAACTACTATCCAACATTATGAGAAAAAATTCAACATTCCACAAACTGTGCTGCACTAAATCCAATTAACATGATTAATGACACTCTCTTTGTAAAGAAACACACAGTCGGTCAACATTTTCTACTATATAGTCACAATAACCTCAGGTAAGTAGGTTGTGACACAATGTGGATACTTTACCATTATAATGATTAATATCTCCCACCCAAAGTCATTTCACTGCTTTAAGAACAAAATCTCATATAACCAAAAAGAAACTACTACAGGAGAAACTTCCTCAACCTTAAATGTAAGTAATTTCTGGCCATTTCTCATGGTTCACTGGTCATTAAATTTCAGTTAAGTGCTTTATCACATGTGACATGCAAATAAAATATCAAAGTCATCAAATATAAAACACAAATACTTTAAAAACTCAATTCAACACAAACCACTTTTTTTTTGAGAAACAGAGTCAAATGGCTGCAGCGTTCAAGGACACTCCAGCACACCACTTAAAGTAAAAGGTTTTCTTTTTTCAACCATTACAAGTTATGTTGTGCCTCATGTATTGCTCTGCCTACAACATCTAATTAGAAGTGTGCTTAACATCAAAATCTTTCACATGCTGTATAATCTCTTCTGAATTAATTAACAGTTCAAGAACAGTCCTATTTGTGTGGTGTTAATGGTCCCTGAGTTTGCACTCAAATAAAACTTCAGCTTCAACAATGTAAGTGGCGGGTAAACTGCATCCTATTATAAATGAGCCAAATGCTGATTTGCAATATAAAATCAACACAATCAATCACGCTTCTCTCATGTTGGCCGTTTCACTCTTGTGTGCTAAAGCGCCTCACTGGAGTGATGAAAGTGTCTATATTCACTACATTTATCAAGTTGGGTTTTTATTATTTAAGCTTTCTGGCTTTTCTGAAATATCTGATAATTATACCAGGGATTCCAACTCTGGTCCAGGAAGGTCAGTGTCCACCACGGTTTGGTATTTAACCTTCTAAAACACTCATTAAACCTGGCATTAACAGGTGAGTTGAATCAGGTGTGTTTGAGCAGTTAAATCACTCAACTGTGCAGGACACTGGCCCTCCAGGACTGGAGTTGGGGATCCCTGTAAAACACCATTATGGCAAAGGACAAGCACAGAAAACACAGTGGTTACAAAATGGAAATTTATCCTTTATTGCAAACTGGGGGGCTCAGGCCTTAACTCAGGCAACTCTGCCATTCTCATAAAACAAAAATTTGAGAATATGAAGGAAGCACATTTGTAGATATTCATAAAATGACACTGCTCTTAAAAGGACTACTTATTTGTAGGTGCTTGAAACAACCATTTTTACACATGTAGTATATACAGACTTGTTTCACAAATTATATCAAGTATACCTCTTTTTTGCTTTCCGATGGGACCTTTCTTTACTTCTCTTTCTCCGTTTCTCCTGTTTCGAATCATCATGAGAACCTGAAAGTGGAGCAAACATCAAACTCAAATTAAACTCAATGCCTGGACAAAGTGGCTGCTCTCACAGTGCTAAAGATTAGGAATTCAAGAAGGACTCAGTAGCAAAGGTTGAATATCAGGAGACCTTTAGACCTCAGATACTTGTCCTAACCCGGGTCACGAGGGGTGCTGGAGCCTCTCCCAGCCGTCAAAAGGTGGAGAAACAACTTGGACAGGCGGTCATTGCATTGCAGATTCATAAACAGTTTAATCTGTTGCTACATGTTGAAGATTGTCTACATAGCTACATTTTTAGCACACTACCAGAATATTCACTGCATGTAACAACTGAACGGAAATGTTTGGGCACATTTTATTATTGAATCCCCAAGTGACAAGGGCTTAACCCCACTTGGTGATGACTTTTAAAACAATCTCTTGTTTCTTGAGGTACTTTAAGTTGATTTTGATGTGTGTTTTTATCATCGTATTGCTGTAATATCCAACCTCTCTTCTTCAGTTAGCTGATGTGGTACTGAAGGAACCTTCTGCTTTAAATGTCTTCCATGCACCTAATGCAACTAATTAACAAGCCTTTCTTGGGTTAATGTGGGCTTGTAAAAGCAGGAAAAAGTGCTTACAGGCCTGAGGTAGGGATCCACTCACTTAACAAAACATTTTAAAGTTTTGCACACATTTCCTATTATTTGTACTAACTTAACTGTATAGCATAATTTGTGTCTACATAGTGTGTCCACATTAGTTTATCTAATTATTTAAATGAAAATATTTTTGTTATTCAAGACTACACATATTTCTGTCCTTTTACTCATCAGATTTTAAAGGAAATGCAATATCTGGGTATGTAGGCACAGGAGGGCCATACAACCCCTTTTATACACAGTCCACACATTATAGGAGTCCGAAAGTAATTACTCTCAGTCATTGTTCATAAATAATTGCATCAAATGTGATTTACGCAAATACTTATGCAAATTATGCCAAATCGTTGGTATGACCCAATGCAATCAGAGTAAAGGGAATATTGAACATATCATAACCATATTATTTTAAATAAAACGGATTCAAATTTAAAATCAAAACCTTTGGCATGGCTGCTCCCAAAGATCTTCTCCTTATTGACAGCTTCCTGTTGTTCTTCTTCGCTCTCTTCACTGCTTGTGCTGCTCACATCCAGAACAATATCCTTCCTCGGGTCCACTCGCACAAAGTTACGACACTCAAATGTAAGGTGACCCGCTGGTGAAGAAGAAGAAAGGAAATATTTAGTTCAGTGACTCTAAAGGAGAACTACACCTGACTGATTTGAAAGATCTGTTTGAAAGATCAGTTCTCTTCTGTTTAAAGTAAAATCAATATAAATCATGTCCATTTCTTACGATAGCCACATCTTTTGCATCCAGCACGAATGTTATCTTTATTTACACCTGTTGGAAGAAAAAGTAAAGTGATGAGTGTAAAACAACTGCATAATGGGTAATGACAGCCCTTGTATATCACTCATTAAGGCAGAAGCTCTTAATTCCAGTCTTTAGGATCCCATATTATGCACATTTTCATATTTTCCTTCATCTAACGCCCTTGATCATACTCATTAATTAAACAAAATGTTACACTTCTTTAGCAAATGCTAGTATAGTCAGGTTTTTGGGATGGGTATAAAACATGTCAAACATGCCAAGTCCACAAATAAATTGTATGAAATATGTTTCGGTCAGAGAAACAGAAAAATGTGCCTAGGTGATCCTAGGACTGACTTTGAGAGCTACTGCCTTAAATTACAGCTCTGTACAAAAGTTTTGAGACAACCCTCATTCCTTTGCATTTAGCCTTGGATCTCCTCGTTGATGAAAAAATACCTTGCTGGTGCCGATTAACAAATACTATTTTATGACTGACTATTTTTTCATATTCCACATATTTATTATTATATTTTACATACTATATAACAATATATTTATATATTTATATCCAAAATGTCTTGGTATGCTGAAGCATTAAGATCGCCCTTCACTGGAAGTAAGGGGTCTGACCCAACCCTGAAAAACAGGTGAGTCCCAATACTTTTGTTCATATAGTGTATTTGTATTATATTTACAATCATTCGTGAGCTGAAAATAAACGATTTAACGGTTATAATCAGTTATAAACATGTGAAAGTGAAGAGTTCCCTCAGTGCTACAGAGCTGGGTTTTCTAGAACATTCTCAGGCCCTCAGGTTTCTGAGACCTCCGATGAGTGAATATGTAAGATAAGTTAGTTTTATAATTGATACAGACCTGGAAGAGCCATTGTACCAATTTAAAAAGGTTTTGTAAGTAAAATCCTGTTCGAATGAACACAAACATAAACAAGCCCTCCGACCGCTGGTTCTTTGGTCCGTCTTCTAAAACAGTCCGGAGGAAAACAGTCCGCCGTCGTTCCGTCGGTGAGAGAAAACCGCTCAGCAGAAAGTTTCGTTATTGGCAGTATTTGGCTAAACACATTTGTATATAATCCAGTATAGATAGATAGACAGATTGACAGACAGATGGATGGACAGACAGACAGACAGACAGATAGTATTTTAGAAAATACTTTGTTTTAAATACGCTGTGCCATGAACACATAATGCTGTGGTCAGTAAGACAGGTGGATATACATACTATAGATAAATAAATGAAATTACTGCTGAAGTAGTTTTTTAATGAACAAAAAATGTGGTTTGAAGTTGTTCTTTATATTCATACTCCACATAATTGAACTATTGTATATAAAACTATTACACATAATAATAAAGATATGCGTGCAGTCCTGCCTGCACTAATGTAGTCTTGTGCTGTTTCTGTTTTTGTTCTTTGTGTTGCTCTATGCCCGTGTAGGAACGTTGTTTTGTTTCACTGAGTACTGAAATAATTAAACACTTTCTTGCACTTGAAATTCAGCCCCTGTGCTGTAGGGGGCAGCAAAACGCCTCACAGCCTCCAAGCAGCATTACAGCTGTAAAAGAAGAAGCATCCTAAGCTGGCGAGGTTTATTACTCCAAAATAACAACAAGCTCTTCATGTGTCTCTTTTCTTCTGCCTGTTTGAAGTCGCTGTGTCGTGTGTCTTAGTGTGTTTTCTTTGAGGGAAATATCGCTGTAATACTCCTCCAAACATGAGCAACATATACATCCAAGAGCCCCCTACAAATGGCAAGGTGGGTAGTCAGTCAACTAGTTAACTAAATAAAGTATCATTGCTAAATTACACTTTTATATAATATAAATCCATTCTACATATAATTAGTATTTTTTTCCACATAGCACTGCTTTGAGAGTGTATTTCTTACTGATACTCACGTTAAATGTACCCAGCAGTTAAGACAAGTACACTACATGCACAGAAGTATTGGGACACACCTGTTTTCCAGGGTTTGTGCCAGGCCCCTTCAAGTGAAGGTCTTTATCTTGATGCTTCAGCATACCAAGACATTTGGGGGGCAACTCCATATTAAAGTCTATATATTTGAATGCAATGTCAGTAAAGCCCCTGTTGGTGTAATGGCCAGGCGTCCCAGTACCTTTGTCCATATAGTGTAGCTCAACACTGAAGTTATTAAGCTTTAACAGTGTCCTCTTAAATCACTTCTGTGTCCTCATCCTCCTGAAAGGTTTTGATTAAGACCTCTGCGGGTGATATTGATGTAGAACTGTGGTCCAAAGAAGCTCCCAAAGCCTGCAGAAACTTCGTCCAGCTATGCATGGAAGGTAGAACTGCACTGTCACCATTACAGACTAATTCTGTTGAATAAGATTGTAATGCTTTGTTAATGTGAGTTGCATGTGAAGGTTAGAATAGTTGAATATGTTAAGTGTCAACAAACTAAGGTAACTAAAGATATGGTAGCATCTTACCTATCTAACTAAAATAAAATTGACATTTGCGGCAGGATACTACAGTGGTACAATATTCCATCGTGTGGTGCCGGAATTCATTATTCAGGGCGGTGATCCCACCGGAACTGGAGCTGGAGGGGAGTCCATCTATGGCCGTCCTTTCAGGGTAAAACTTTTTGCTCTTTTTTCGCTGCTGTGGTGTTCTGTTGTCCTTTGCATGGTTCATATTTTAGTGATGTTTTGTTCTTGTGATGCAGGATGAGTTTCACTCCAGACTACGCTTCATCAGGAGAGGTTTGGTGGCCATGGCCAATGCAGGACCACATGATAATGGAAGTCAGTTTTTTTTCACGCTGGGGCGGGCCGATGAACTGAATAACAAGCACACCATTTTTGGAAAGGTGACATTTCTTCTTGTCTTTTGCTGTCAAAGACACTGCTTCATCACAAGGGTGGGCAGAGTGGGTATTATTTGAAAATACATTACTGAATGTATTTTATCTATTTATTTCATTACTGAAATAAATAGATAAACCAGCCATTTCTGTCCATCTGTTTGTAAAATAGTTTACAAACATTGATTAAAGACAAGCCAAAGTAAGCTAAACTACTACGACACTGTGCATTAACTACATCATCAGAGTTTATGAGGTCCGTGCACAATTGAACCACAGGTACTTTAGTCCAGCCTTTGCTTTTGAGGCTGTATGCGGAGTCTAGTGAAAATGCTTATTTCAGTGATGTCTCTGACCTTTTTAATGACCTCCCCTCTGATGACTGCAATCGCCAGCTGTCTGGACATTCAGCCACATTTGTTTTGAGGTGTAAAACAGGTTGTTGGTGTCTCCACAGCTACCTACAACAGCGGCGTGGCAAATTTACAGTACATGCTCAGAGCAGTCTTTTTAGACGCAGCTCCTCTCCTTGGCTCAAATTGTTCCTCGTCACCACCATTCTCCCTCTGTTTGCTCTGCATGTCTAATTTTCACACTCAATTCATACAGCTTTTTGACAGTGTGACTCTCTCAGCTACTGTCAGTGGTAACACAACAAAGCGAAGCATTTGTGATGCGTCTGCATTTACTTTGCTTCTGAGCTTACTACGCTTATTTGTGGCATACTGGCTTTAACATGATTATGAAAATTATAGCTCTGGACAATTTTTTCTATTAAAACTGCTGTACTTCAAGAGCTTAATGTGACTACATATTGCCCACCCTTAATAAGTCCAGTAATGCAGGATGTATTGTGACCTATTGCAATTTTCTTTGTTCCTCTCACGTCAGTCTTTCTTTTTTGTTGAGTCTGAAATCTCTTAGTCTATATAATAGGCATCATACATGTTATAAATATTATTTATAAAAAATAGTGTCTGTGTATGTGTATCTAGCTATCTGTTTATTCCCACTTGCTGTGCTCTTTGTTCCAGGTCACCGGTGACACAGTATATAACATGCTAAGGTTAGCAGAGGTGGAGTGTGACAATAATGAGCGCCCACTGAATCTACACAAAATCAGATCTACAGAGGTACACCTAGTTCATGCTTGTATTTTAAGCTTGAGTCCATTACTATTTAAGGTGTCGCCTTTGCAAGTGATTTTTCTCACACAGGTATTACATTCTCCCTTTGATGACATTGTGCCTCGTGAAATAAAAGTCAAAAAAGAGAAATCCAAAGAAGAAGCAAAGAAGTCTCAGTCCAAGGCAACAAAGTAAGGCAGACTCTTTTCTCCTACGCTCTTACGTTGAGGTTGGAAAACATGCCGACATCGAGTTGAATCACATTTTTTAGGTTTCTGGCTCATTCCTTATTCATGACTAACCGTTTCTGAAAACCTTGTTCGGAGTCTATGTTTGAGCTTGTTGAATATGCTGAAATGGCAGAAATTTTGCTGTAGGACTCTCTCTCTCTAATCAGAAATTTCAGCTTGCTGTCTTTTGGTGAGGAGGCGGAAGAGGAAGAGGAATTGGTCAGTCAAGTTAACCAGGTATTCTTTTACATCTGATAAATATAAAAATTAGGGATGCTCCGATCGATCGGCCAAAGATCGGTATCGGCCGATAATCACATTTTATGACTCGATCGGTACTTGTTAAACTTGGCCGATCTTAGGAACCGAT
>JBBIGA010071058.1:0-12024 GCA_037576975.1 Alestes dentex
GAGCCGGGGTCGTTATATGTTCTGTTGTGTGTTCTGTGTTCTTCGTAAATCCTATTAAAACGTATCAAACTGCTGAGCGCGTCCTCCCCTTACCTCTCCTCTCCTCTCCCCCTTGACATAATAATTCAACTTGCTTAAAGAATTATTTCCGGAAAAATAATTATGTGGAATCACAGAAATAATAAACATCATTACTAAATAAATAAATAATAAGAAGCAAAGACAGAAAGAAAGAAAGAAAAGAAAATCTGTTTAAATTTGTGTAAAATAATTAAAATAATAATTGAAATGTCCAGGAATAAGATATAGGCATCATAATCAGAAATATGACACATCCATTAGACCTGAAAAGACGGTTTTTACAGGAAGAATTACACAGCATCACACACATACGCACACTCACACACACAAATACTGTAACACCCTGCTTAATTGCATTCTAATAATTGTTCGAAAAAACTCCCACAAATTCCCAGAAACTACAAATATCCTCTGCATTTTTTTTGCTTTTTATGTGGCAATATATAATTTTTCATGCATTTTAGTGCTAAATTATTAAAAACAATATAATTTATTAATTCTGTAACATAAATATTAACGTAAATTCAGCTACGTTTCCCTTTAAAATATAATTGTAGAAATTTGTAGAAAATATAACTGTAGAAAACTCAAAGAAAGTGCATATTGGGATGGTGAAAAACTGCTGTACTCAGAGGCAGGAGGTTTGAAAGTAGCCAGTCCGAGAACGTTATTTATTTCTCCCTGCTGCTGATTGGCTGCTGTGACGCATCTCTGGGAGCTGCGGTACATAATTTCCCCCATGGAGCTATGTCGAGTGTTCTCATGTTTTGCGTTTTGTTCTTCTTGTGTTTTTATTACTGTGAATTAAATTAGTTCATTACTGTATTTACCTGCTTATACCAAAGAAAGCAACATACCCAAGAAAATGTGCATGCATGAATTACAGTACAGTCTATACAGGGGTAACATCGGTATTTTACATTCTAGCACTGCGGGAGTTCAGTGTACACTGTACTGTATGGATACGGGTTTACCTTTACATTTTCTTCAAGGGTAATGCATTAAGCTGTGTTTAAAATGATCAGTTGTTTTGGGAGCATATCTGTGGGCATAACTAGGGTTTACACTATAATAATAGGCTTTTTTTTTTTACCACATCACAAATTCACAGTTTTTCACTATTCCGCAAATGTCAGGGGGTTTCCAGTATACCTCTACTACAAAAACAAATTTCATGTATGCAGCACCTTTTAAAAGTGCTTAACAAAGACAAAATTAATGAATACGTAAATACAAACATTTTATTATTATTGGATTCAACTCTTCAAACTCTTCAGGGGTTTAATTACTGCTGTCCAACACACACACACACACACACACACACACACAGTGGAGATAATAGCAGCTCCTCCAGGACCCACACTGGACACACACTCTGTCCTGTGGGATGGCTGATGTGTGTGTGTGACTGTGGTGGAAAACGTTTGTGAGTGAGCTCTGAGGTCCTGGGGGGGCAGTAAAGGGTCATTATCTCCATTACATCTGTTTATGCTCTGGACAATGTCACACACACACACATACACACACACACGCTTTTTCTAAAAGTAAAGCACAATATTAAGATCAAATGCTCCTAAATAGTTCTTGGCCTATACAGAAGGTTCTAGGAAAGGCCTTTGGTGTGGAACATTTTCTGTTGTTCAATAGGGCCTTACACTCATACACTCTATACCAACATATTTCTTTAAGGAACCGTTCACACTGAAATAATCTTTGGGGAACCAAATGTAGTGACTGTGTAAATGAAGTAGCCTTTTAGTACCTCTTTTAGGAGAACCTGTTGTTCAGCTGTTAACCTCAGAGCTCCAGTTTTGAGGACCTCCAGTGAAGGAGTTCAGGTATCTCCAGTCTTGTTTATGAGTGAGGGAAAAATGGAGTGTGAGATCAGTGGGTACATCAGAGTGATGACAGTCAAGAAGGAGCTGAGTCCTAAGGCAAAGCTCCTGATGTACCAGTCATTGTTCCAATCCTCTCCTATGGTCATTAACTTTGGGTAATGACTGCATGAATGAGATTGTGGATGCAAGCTTCTGGAATGAGCTTCCTCGCACTGGATGCACAGTTAGGGACAGGATGAGAAACTCAGACATTTTTTGCCCCTTTGCATCAAAAGGAGCCCGTTGAAGTTGATTTGATCTTCTAGTCAGGATGCCTCCTGAGCACCTCTGGAGGAGACCATGGGACCGTCTCAGGAAATACTATCAGCCCTACTGCTGTCCAGTTCTGGATAAGCAGCAGAAAATTAGATTCTCTCATTCCTTTCATACTTTTTCTGCTTGGCTGTTGAGTGAACTATCACTGTGCTGTGCAGTCCTTTGTCTGATAACCTGTATGCAGTATGTATATATGATACATTTTCTAATTAAGCAATATAAATAGCTACATGCATATAAAAGAATATTTATCTGTAAAAGTGAAGTGATGGGACTGTACTGTTGCACATCTGTACATGCTCCCCCTCCCCCTTCATGGCCTGAATACTGTACTGCTCTCTAAGAGACACAATGTTCTGTTTCTGATTTGTAAATGACAGGGGAAAGGGGGCGTGCTTGAGTGTCACCTGAGCCAGGGGAGTCCACAGGTCTAATCACCAGTTCCTTGCACTTGTGTGACCACCTGTTCATGTCTCTGAGCCGAGCTGCATGATTAAAGGACACTGACATCTGCCAAGAGCTTTTGTTTGATTTCACTTCATGTTTAATGAAGGTATGTTGGTCAAAGCCAGGGCAAATAAAAACATTTAATTCTTGATCCCTGCCCAAGTTGACCAGGGGTCTCGATGGTGACCTTGTGCTTAAAAAAGGCCATCCTACCCACCCAGCGAGAGTCAGACCAGTCGTACTCTCACTGATGGCTTTAACAGTGTCTATTTGCTCGAATCTGTTCAGTTTTGTTTATATGACTCGTGAACCAGTCTATACGGAATTAATGAACTAATATTTAATGTCAGTGTTAGAAATAGTCTATCATTTATTTAACTAAGGATCAACAGGAAAAATAATGAGAACCCAGGGATTTGAAAACGAGATATGGTTGCAACTGTGAATGTGTGACTGTTTAATCCAGCAGTGACATAAAAAGAGATAAAAACACATCAGGCTATCTTACTGTTTTTAGAAAGCAGCTGAAAATACACTTTTACCTGAGCTTTTAGTCTTTATATACATGTGGTTTTATATTTCTGTTTCTATTATTGTATCTTTTTATGATCCGCTTTAATCTCTTTTGTGTTTGGGTTTCCTGTAAAGCACTTTGAGCTGCATTCAGATGTATGAGAAATATGAACAAAGTTTATTATCATTAATATTATATTATGAATCATACTGCAACCCAAATGCCTTAATGAAATGCATTAATGCATTGTGCAGAGTCGAAAAGCATCAGTTTTGGTTATCTGGACACTGTTTTCAACTCTGAAAGAGCACAGCTCCATGATTGAGGGATCAGTCAGGAAACATTCAGCTACAAGACCTTCAGACAAATGATAAAATACACACATCTGTATTTCTCAGCAGTTTCCAGAATTAGCTGCGTTACATCAGCAGAATAATTCATGATTTTTATTGAAGTGATCTGCAGACATGACACTAAACGCCGAAATGGTCTGATTACAGTGTTATTTATCCAAATACAAATGAACTACATCCTCATACAGCACTGTAGTTATTACACAATGTATATTATCATATTTTAATTTTATTGAGGAGTTAAATTGTTTCAAATGAGAACTGAAAGCTTCTCAGAATATTAAATCTCTTCAAAATATTAAAAGAAAAAAAAAAACGTTTCTCAAAAACACACTGATATATACTGATACACACTGATACATATTGAAAAATATTGATAATATATACTACAATCAAATTATTTTAACACATTTGTACATTGTTACATTTGAATTGGAACAACCAGTAAAACATTTCAAACTAAAACTGAAAACCTCTCAGAATGTTAAACCTCTTCAAAATGTTACATTAAAGAAGAAAAAACAATGCATCTGAAAAACACACTGATATATACTGATACACACTGATACACACCGAAAAATATTGGTAATATTTACAACAGTAAAATGATTTTAAAACTATGAGCTATGGAGGAAAAACCAGTCTAAAAACAAATGTGTTTCTTTCTTTTTTTAATTATTCCTTTGATCCTGCTCCAGATCTCCTGCATTTTCAGGCCATAAATAACAGGATTAATCAGAGGAGGAATAACCAGGTTTTCTACAGACATTATCGTTGCAATACTTTGAGGCATATTTCCTTCAAATCTGGTGTTAATCACTTCAAAACATGAGGTAACAGAGAAGCTGGTGAAAATGAAGAGATGCGGAACACACGTCTGCAGAGCTTTTCTTCTGAATTCTTTGGAGTTTCTTAAACAGACTCCTAATATTCTGAAATAGGAGAAGATTATAAAGAATACTGGAGGGAATACAGCAACACTAAAGGCAAACATTCCATATGAAGTCTTTACAGATGTGTCTCCACAGCTCAGTTTCACAATCGTTGCATTATGACAGTAAATTCTGTTTATCCTGAACCTGCACAGTTTGAGCTGGTAAGTCAATATCATCCCCACCCCTGTTTCACAGGATGGCATGAACCAGCAGAAAAATAAGATCTTCCTCACTGTGGAAATTTTTACAAGATCTGCGTACTGTAAAGGTTTACATATGGACACATATCTGTCATAGGCCATTGCTGATAACAGGGTGAACTCTGAAGCGGCAGATGAGTAGACAAAAAATGACTGGAATAAACAGGCGTCGTAAGAGATGAGCTGTCTTTCAGACAGAAAATCACTCAGTAGTTTGGGATAGAGAGCAGTCGCTCCAAACAGAGAATTACAGAGTAAAGCAGCGATGAAAATGTACATGGGCTCATGGAGACGTTTGTTTGTAAATATGACAGAAATAACAACAGCATTACAACAAACAATCAACATGTAGACTGTGAGAGTAATTATAAAATAAACATATCTGTACTTTTCCAACTCAACATGACCTTCCAGAGATATATATGTAAAATTAGCAAAATAATCCATGAGTTTCTATGAAATCACCCACAAAACTGTAAGTAGATTTTTGTGGACTAAATCCTAGAGACACCAGGGATGTTGTGGAAGTCAGACAAGCCCCTTGAGTGGAACCATGAGGATAAAGTTGTTATGAGTCTCTACAGTCTTCATGTAGTTCAGAAAACTGTGGCGTGTGAATTTATACACTTTAACATGGTCACGAGTTTCATCCACTGACTGACACCTCGCCATGTCCAGCCTCCTTCACACTCTTTTGGGGATCATCCTGACCTTGGCTTTTTATGCTCTTTTGTTTTTTTTTTCCTAATTTGTGATGAACAGCTTCATGTTTCCTTGTGTGGACTAGCAAAATGCCACCCTCCCTCCACAGAATAACCAGTAATTCTATCATTGCAAGGACATTCAGTCCTCACAAAGAGATAATTACACACACACACACACACACACACACACACACTTTATGACTTTGAACACCCTAATCACACACAAAGAACATGCTCAGAAGACACAGAACTGAAAGGAGTTCAGTGAGAAAAGGGAATTTAGGTGCATGATAGATGGGCCTTTGAAGAGTTGCCATATTGAACCTACCAACTTGAGGTAAGCGGTGGATCATCAGTGGTGGAGGCAATAATAATGTGGAAGAAGGCAATAATAATGTGGAAGACGTTCTCTGGAGAGAACATGTCCTCCATCAGAGTGTTGAAAATGTTTACACAATGCAGACAACCCCAAGACTTGGTATGTGGGAGACAGGAAGAAGCTGATTTAAACCATAGTATAACATGTGTCCCTGCAGTGTCTCTGTGTCCTGACTGTGTATCACATGTGAATATGTTGTGGTTTTGATCTCTCCCATAGCCCTGCCTACCTCCATGTTTTCTTGTTCACCTGTGTCTTGTTGATGTCTCTTCCCCTGTCCAGGTGGCCCCACTGCCTAGTCAGTATACACTCCTGTGTCTCAGTTAGTGGTTGTGAAATCTCTGTGAGTATTAATAGTTTTGCCCTGTTTTGTGTCCTTGCTTTTGGATTAAATTGTCTTTGACTCTTGGACTTTGTTGTTGTTATGTGTCTCCTGTTCATTATTATTAAAGATTTGGACTTGTGAATATATCCAGCCTCCATCCCAAACATAAGAGTGGATTTCACCCAAAAAGGATATAGTGAGTCCTATTTTCCAAAGGTTCCAAGGGGAGTTTCTACAGTGGCTCAGTAAAGGAGAGGTGGCAGATCTGAAGGAAGGTTATGAACATTTACAGAGGCATAGGATGTTCATAAGCCTGGAAGGGGTGACAGGAGCAGCTCAGCTGGTGGACAGCTTTGAGGCCATCCTAAGGACTGTGCACCAGCCCTCTCCCTGGAGGAAGGGCTCCTAGGGCTCCTGTTTGGGCCAAGAAGCAGCCAAGGGTGAGGCGCAGAATGGCAAGGCCGTGTCAGCCAAGAGGAAATGGTGAAGGAGAAAGTGCTGTGGAGAGGCTGCCAACAATTCATCAAGCCCAGAGTCCTCAGTCTTAGATTCAGCAAGAGTAGCCACATTGGCGGTACTCAGCGACTCAGACGAAGCTGCGGAGGAGGCTCTCGACATCACACCACCAGCACCACTGACACCTTCTACTGATCTGCAGTGCCTCTTGCCACTGGGGCCTCCTACTGCTCTGGAGAGCACTATCAGCTGCATCTCCTGGTTTCTCCTCACTGGTCTCTCAGTCTAACGCCAGTCTCTCTGTGGTTTTGTGGTTTAGCTGGAGTGTTGGGCTGGCAGCAAAGCATGCTGCTTTCAAACCAAACTAAAGGCAGACAAACTGCTGGCCTGGGGGCTAGGGTGTTGTCTTTGCGATTGGAAAGGTGTGGGTTTGAATGCAACTAGCACCAGGTACCCTCAATTGCTCCCCCTGTGCACTACACCCTGGGTACTGTGTCACTGGTTGCCCACTGCTTCACTTGGTGAATGGATTATATGCAGAGAAACTACTTCCCATTGTGTGCAGTGCTCTGGTGCGTTCATGCATGACAATAATGGCCACTTTACTTTATTTCAAAGTTAATAATGTTGTAATAGATTTCCGCTTTACCCAGCAGAGGGAAACACACAAACTCCATTGCTACCAGCAGGAGGAATCCGAGGATGGCGCCCTCTGGTAGGCATCTGATGAACTTCCTCTTTATATGTAGTTCACCTCTGGGCCTCATGTTTGTTTCTTGACAAAAACGGTAATTGGTACCTTGAGCCACTTTTGAGTTTATGAGACTGGCCTGTCTCAGTGCTTTCTTAGTACACAGAGTGAGTATTAAATAATAAAAATGAATAAATAAAATGAATTATCAAAAAAACAGAGGGAAAAAGAAAGGAAAAATGTAAATCCCTTCTTTTAAAACCCCATTTCTCACTCTGGTTTTAGCCTAGTGTGTAAAACACTTGCCTGTGAACCCGATAACCACCAAGTCGCAAGTTCAAACCCCAATTTCTACCACTGTGAGCAAGACACTTAACCCTCAGTTGCCCAAGGCGGTCTGTTCCTGTAACTAATGATTGTAAGCTGCTCTGAATAAGGGTGTCTGCCAAATGCCACTTTACCTTGTTTTGTTTTGTTCTGCTGTAAGCTGGCCAGTAACCCCCTGGTATCCTGTGTTAGTCGCTCTTGCAATCTCTCAAGTTATTCAGTTCTTTGAAACACATCCCTGCACAATTCCTTTTCATGCCCGTTCAAATAGCTCACATGAATAAGCAAGCACCATGTGTTTGTGGTGCAAGTTTACTTTTTCCATCTCACTTTGGGTTTTTAGGTGTTCCCTACACCGCAGCTGGGTGGTTCAGTGATGACATGCTTGTCTGTGGCAGCAAGCCTTGTGGGTTCTGGGACCTCACTCACACCGACCTTAAGTCTCTTGCATTAACCCCATTTCCTGTTCTACTTTACACTTGGGTTTTAACATACATTTGTAATTAACATCCCATGTACCCTTGGACAAGGTGTGTGCTTCAGTGGTGCACTTCATCCAAGAATTGCGCAGAATTGACCACCCTGTGGTTTTTTCAGCTGCTCCTTGAGAATCGTCTCTTTGTTAACCTGGTGGAATCTGTTTTCTACATCCAGTCGGTCACTTTTCTTCGGTTTTTTGGTGCCCAAGGGCTGACTGAGCATGAATACTGACAAGGTGAAAGTGGCATTGGACTATCGTTATCCCACCTCGCTTTGGCTGGTACAGGGTTTTGCGTGCATTTTCTTCCAATTTGTGCTTAATTTTATCATGGTAATCACACCACTCACAACCCTAAAAAAACACCAGACAATTCCAGTAGATGCTAGAAGCCCAAAGAGCATTTGCTGAGCTGAAGTAGTGTCTGACCAATACCCGTGTAATATAGCTCCTGAACCCAAAACTCCCCTTCCTGGTTGAGGCTGACCCCCCCACACCCCACATGGATACAAAATCATGCATACAAAAAATCTTAAAAGAATTATGGTAAAAAAAAAAAAAAAAGTTTGGTCATGGGAGTCCTATAAAGCCTGCTCAGCTAAGAGAATGCTGATCATGGAATCTTTATATCTTTTTATTTTTAGGGACATGAAATTAAAATACCTTGTACTTTTGCAAGTGATGGTCATTATTTGTTTACAAGGATGTGAAGGAGGGCTGGACCTGGAAAGGTGTCAGTCAGCAAAGCACTAAGGAATTTCAGTCTTCATGAAAGTATATATAAAGATACAAAATCGTTTCCACACCACAATCTGACTGCACAGCTCTTTTCTTCTCCAGGGAACCTGATTTATAAACACAAAATAATTTCTGTCTGCTGTCAGGTTCAGTTAACAGATGCGCTCTTAAAGATTTATGGATCATTTCATTGAAACTCATGGATTATTTTACAAATGTTACGTATTTATCTCTGGAAGGTCATGTAGAGCTGGAGAAGTACAGATATGTTTATTTTATAATCACTCTCACAGTCTACATATTGATTATTTGTTGTAATGGTGTTGTTATTTCTGTTATTTTTGCAAATGAACGTCTCCATGAGCCGATGTACATTTTCATCGCTGCTTTACTCTTCAATTCTGTTGTTGGAACAACTGCTCTTTATCCTAAACTCCTGAGTGATTTTCTGTCTGAAAAACAACTTGTCTCTTTTGAAGCCTGTACATTTCAGTCATTTTTTATTTACTCATATGGGGCCTCAGAGTTCACCCTGTTGTCAGCGATGGCCTACGACAGATATGTGTCCATATGTAAACCTTTACAGTACGCAGCTCTTATAAAAATCTCCACGGTCAGAAAAATATTGTTCTTCTGTTGGTTTCTGCCGTCCTTTGAAATCGGCATTGGGATGATAATGACATACCAGCTCAAACTGTGTAAATTTAAATTAAATAGAATATACTGTAATAATAATGCACTTCTCAAACTGAGCTGCGGAGACACATCTGCCAGGAATTCTTACGGATTGTTTGTTTTAATCATTGCTGTGTTTCCTCCTGTAGTTTTTATAATCTTCTCCTATATCAAAATTCTCACCGTCTGTTTAAGGAACTCTAAAGAATTCAGAAGAAAAACTCTGCACACCTGCTTCCCTCACCTCTTCATCTTCACCAGTGTCACTGTTACTTCATGTTTTGAAGTTATCAATAGCAGACTGGAGGGAGACATACCTCACATTGTTTCCATGGTAATATCAGTTGAAAATCTGGTTATTCCTCCTCTGATTAATCCCATTATATATGGCTTAAAACTGCAGGAGATCTTCAGCAGAATAAAGAGAATTATTTGGAAAAGGAAGACACATTTCTCTCATCACCTTTAATTTTTTTCATCCTTTTCAAAAGTAAGTAGCTTATAGCATCTGTCTGAATAAACATTGGGCATAATCTGTTTTTGCTGCAAGTAAATTATTTTAAGACTCATCAACATGTGGAATATACTGAAGATTGAAATACGAGCTGAATGATTTGTCTTGATGGACTAGAAAACTACAAATGCATTTCATAAACATTTTAAAATACTCAAAACATTAAGTTTGAAAGGTAATAATGGGGTGATGTTAATGGATTTCTGAAAGGATCGAAGGACTGGTTTTAGAATCCTTGTAACTTTATCTGTGGAGAGTCTAAGTGAAAACTGTTAAAATGATCCTCTTTGTAATGCTGAAGTTGCTAAAATGGTTGTTTAAGGGTCTGTTTCCTGAATGACCCTAAATGTTTATTTGATTTTCTGTAATATCATGTAAACACATCAAATCTTTAATAGGATACAAGCTTTGTAGTAAAATGAAAGTTTGGTCAGTCTGAGAGCAGTGGAATTTGAAGGAAATGCCACCCTCACCATAAATGCTTCTTTAGTTTGGCACTAGATCTAAGAGGCAAATGCTCATAACTAGTAAAGGAAACAAACAACCTACCAGTTCAAAAGCCTCAAACTGTGTCAGATTTTAAAGTTAGATCTTATGGACATGCTTGTGTTGCTTCTGACTTTATAATAAATTCTGAAATCTTTAAGGAACTAAGCCTGCATTGTCTACCTCATGGTGGCTGTATGAGACGTTCCATATCATCACTGCTAAATCACTGCTCAGAGTCCTACATCTGAACACAGGATAGCATCTCTGTCTGCATTGTCTCCTTGGGCTGAGATTGAGATTGTGGTGGCTGTTCACGAGAAGTGCCATATCATTACTGCTGACACCATCTGGCTAAAGACCAGAGTGTTCAGGTTCAGTCCATTTGGGGATGGTGTTTTGTCAAATATTGCAAGTTCTGCTTTTCCACAAGGACCTCAGGTTCTACTTGTGCTCTAAAAGATGGGCGGAAGAGAGAAATGGTGTAGGAGGATTTTTACACCAGCTGTACTGAAGATGCTGTAAGAAAATCCTGAGGATCAGCAATGCTGATAGAGCGCTTCTCATGGACAGCTACTACCTTAGCCCGGGGAGATGATGCAGACTGAGTTCCTTAAAGATTTCAGTGTGTCAGAAGCAGCACAAGCAAGTCCATTAAATCTCATTTTAAAATGTGACACAGTTTGAGGCTGGTCAACACGTATTTTATAAGCTAGCGAGTTGTATAGAGGAAGAAACCTCAGAAGGAACTAAGAGTCAGAAATGGAACCGTCCTCCTCTGGTCAAACAGGAGAATGAAGAGAGTAAGAGAGATGTTCCTAGGGAGAAAACTAACAACAAGGCCTTTGTTTACTGTATCTTGCACAATGGTTTATGGATTATTTAAATCCATAAATGATGACCCATTTACACTTGTTTTCTTCACACAAACACAGACTATACAATGCACTGAAAAGCATCAGAATGTTAGTAATATCAGTAAAACCTTCATCACATTATATATGTTCTTAATATGACATTAAAAACAAAAAGATGCTGCATCATTTATCTGAAACACCAAATGTTCAGAGGAGCATGTCCATCCCACTTTTATTCACACGACTGTTACAGGCTTATATTTTTATAAGATTTGCGTACAGTAATGGTTTACATATGGACACATATCTGTCATAGCCATCGCTGATAACAGAGTGAACTCTGACATGCCATATGTGTATGTAAAATATGACTGAAATAAACAGGCTTCAAAATAGATAACTGGTTTCTCAGACAGTAAATCACTCAGGAGTTTAGAATAAAGAACAGCTGTTCCAAAAAGAGATTTACAGAGTAAAGCAGCGATGAAAATGTACATCGGCTCATGGAGACATTTCTTTGTAAATATGACAGAAATAACAACAGTATTACAATAAACAATCAATATGTAGACTGTGAGAGAGATTATAAAATAAGCATTTCTGTTCTTCTCCAACTCTACGTGACCTGAGATAAATAAGATAAGATAAGATAAGAAAGAACTTTATTTATCCCGAGGGAAATTCTTTTGTCATGTACATGCTCAATGCAAC
>JBBIGA010071069.1:0-12023 GCA_037576975.1 Alestes dentex
AGAGAGAGAGAGAGAGAGAGAGAGAGAGAGAGAGAGAGAGAGAGAGAGAGAGAGAGAGAGAGAGAGAGAGAAAGTGAACTGTTTCTGTCTGGTGCTTCTACTTGTGCAATTTGTGCCTTTCTTTACATAGATACTGTGCAGTGATTCTACAAGCTTACACTTACTAGCACACACTTACCATGGGACAGTTCTTCACACATGTGAGGGTCCCTAGTAATAATTTCCCTGATGGTGCAGAAGCGGCACTTTCCATTCAGCATAACATACAACACAGTTCCAATCTGCCACGCAATGGAGAGCACGTACTGGCACAAATTCTGCTGGTACCTCTCAGGAAGTGTGTGTTCAGTCATTCTTTTAAAGAAGAACAGTGACAGTGAGTGTGCAAGTGTGTACATCTTTTTTTACTTTATCATGAACACTAATCTTCAAACCTCAGTGTTGTCAACAAGTTCCTAAAAAGGTGCCATAAAAGGTTCTGTGGACTGAAGAACCACTTTTCCCTACAGAACTTTTCAGTGGCGTGTGAGGAATCAAGTGTGTTTAACTTCAAGCACATAATGTAAAAGTTTTATACCAAATAAAGTTTTTGTTTTGTTACTTTTGATGCTTCATCCAGGCCCTGTATGCTACTAAATTATTTATCATTTTTGAATGAATACGTTTTTATTAAATATATTTTGTACCAAACAAAATACTTGAAATATTGAATGAAGTACCCTTTTTGACTAAATTAGAGTATTTAACTCAATACTGTATTGTTTAGTTATTAATGTTTATAAAATGACATTATTGATATGGAAAGTAACTTTTGAAATCCAAACTCATTGGCTCAAACTATTGTTATGTGTACTTTTACCAATCATTCAGAAAAGAAAGTGGTTGCACCATGCTGTAAAAGAAGGTAACACTTCTCCAAACCTCAAATATATATATTTACTCTGAAATCCTCTGTCTGCATTAATTTATACCTTTTTTCCATAAAGTTTATCAAATCTATAAAATATTTCTGTCAGGTTTACACAATGTTATCTCCTTTGCTCTGCTGCACTTCAAAATAGGAGTCCCGCAGTGGCACGTTTGTGACTGTGTTTACAGTAGAGGTGTAACGGTACAGAAAGGTCACAGTTCGGTTCACACTATAGTTCTGACTTCAGGGTTCTGTACGGTTAAGATACAGCGAAGTTAGGTAACAGAAAATTCTAAAGCATGAGGCTTGGTTTGTTTTCATTTATTTTAAATAAACAGCAGTGTATTAACCAGTAAACACATACTCTTGCTTATATTTTTATGTATGGATGACAAAAACAACTGAAACATCTTGTGTTATTAATAGACATTAATAATTAATAGTAGTCTTACCTAATAGAATGTAAGTGAGATGGCAGGTATGGCATTCTTTTAGGTATGGCATTCTCTGGCAACTTTAGTTTCTTTTTGTCAAAAATAAGGCACACGAATATTACCTACTATGTAGTAAAAACAGCAAACAAACTCACAGTGAAAACTTGCACTGACTAACTATCTAGAGGCTGTTTAAAAACTGCCGGGAGCAGTACGTTGGACTAGGTTTTTTTTTTTGTTTGTTTGTTTGTTTTTTGCCTCGCTCCATTGCCGTCGTAATTTACTGGGAACCCAAAATAATCCCACACGCTTCGTTTAAAAGACGCAGGCAGGTCTTCCAGCTGATCAAAATAACAATTTATGTAATAATTAAATATAATCTAGGTAATCTTATTTTCATTTTGAATTTAATTGATTTGATGTCTAAAGGTGGGTCTGTACCTGATGAGCATGCTGCAGAGAAGTAAAAGAGGTATTAAAGGAAAGAGGTATGATAGGATGTGGAGCCTGGGGGGTTGCACATCAGATAGACAGTCCACTTTCACAGACACATCCCATCCACAAGGGGCACCGGTTTACTTCTGGGGTGCCAGGTGAGCTGGCTGAGTCATTAAAAGCCATGAGCCAGAGTTTGGCAGGAGGAGTGAACTGTTTGAGAGAAGTACACTCTTGGCTCCAGGCCAGCAGAATCCCTCACCAATCAACGTCTCCCTTTTTGGATTTATGTTGGATGCACATTTTGTTTTTGTTTGTTTATTTCTTTTGGAGATTTCTCCATTTAATGAATAGTGGAGGGGAGCTGGAGAGGTAACTGTGCGTGGTGTGTGCTGGCGCAGAGGCCTGGAGGTAAGCCTTTTTGGTCAATCATCCATAGCTACCACGTTATCACACACATTTAGCTTAGGGGCTTCAGGTGGTTATATCTGGTTTCCTAACAGGTAACCTAAAATACTTACAAATCACACTAATCACTAAACTTGCTTTAACTTTTGAACAGATTTGATTTTTTCTACTTTTTCTATTTCTACAATTAGGAAAAGTTGGGGCGGTATAGAAAAAGGAAAAAAAAAAAAAAAAAAAGCTGTGGCAAAAGCACCAGTTCTGAGTGTTTGGCTTCGCTCTGCCACGCCACCAGCGTCTCAGTCTCCAGACTACTGAGCTGAAGTTTGTCCGCCCCCCTCTCCTCGTGCATGTTTGAGTTTGGGTGCGGGGCCTAGCAACCCACCTGCGTCAGCTCTAGCCTCGCTCACTCCTGATTGGGTTGTTAGTTTCCCCCTTGTCATGTCATGTCATGTCATGTGTTTCCTCTTGTGTGTTAATTACTTTTGAGTTAAGCGTGTTTGCTTGTTCGGCTTTCCCTATTGGTTCCTATGTTTTCCCTACTTTTGTTCTCTTTGTATTTAGGCCCAGCGAGCAGCCCTGCGTGGGATTTCCCTCCTCTGTGTCTACTTGGGACGACTCATCTACAGACTGGGCTTCCATGAGAAAGCTCCAGTTCACTCATGCTCTCAGGCTCTGGAATCTACCCGTATGGCTGCCGCATGCTGCAGAACTTCGTGTTTCCTCGTGATTCCACCTTGGTTGGGTTGCCTTGGGCATGTCTGCGGGACAGTCATCAGTGCCATCGACTCCTCTGTGCAAAAGGCAAAGTGCTGTCCATCCCTTTTGAACAAGAAGAGAATGTGTTAAACTTAAGGTTGTGCGCTAAATCTAAATGTTGAGTCACTCACTAAACTGATCCGGGGTGTGTGAGTCACTTGAGTCAGTATTGGAAGTTATACGGCGGATTCACAGACTCGGCCAATGTCCTTTACCCGCTCTCTGAGCGATTCAGATTCGGTTGAAGTTAACCACCAGATTCACTCATGACTCGGCCAATGTGCTTCAGGACCACTACACGCTCTCTGAGCGATTCAGATTTGGCTGCATGTTTCCGGGTGTAAAGGAAGTTAACCGGTGGATTATGGCAAACGAGGGGTCGTTGGAACGAGTGCGAGATATAAATAAGTAATTCCATGAAATGAACATTGTTTACGAGTTATGACTCACGAGTCACAACACCCAAGTCAGAGTCAAGTCTCAAGTCGCTGAGGGCAAGTCTAAAGTCAAGTCACAAGTCTTTGTTTGTGCAACTTAAGTGTGACTCGAGTCCCCATCTCTGTCTTACGCCCTCCTTGTCATTGAGGGCTTTAATGTCAGTCTGTCTTCAAGTTCATCCTCCGGGTTCTGTAATTTAAAATCTTCTCCAACAGGAAACACATTCATCACCTCAGGGAGACGGGGATGTTGATGGAAAAGCAGATAATATGGACTGTAGTGTGTAGATCTCTAAATTTGAAGAACATTTTTTAAATATATTAACATTTAACTTAGAAAATGCTAAGTTTTCATTCACTGTGACAACAGCTAAAGCAATACAAAAAAGGTACACACCACCTGCCAAAAGATAGCCAACTAAATCAGGTTTTAAATTAGTTAAAAAAAAAAAAACTGCTTTGCAGTGTTGATCCCATATACAGTGGCCTGCAGATGTCCCAGTCCTAATCGTTGTGTTCCTTGTTGATGTATTTTCTAAGGGCACACTTTATGTTTCGGTTGGTGTGCTAATCTTTTACCAAATAAATACACAATACAATGACTAAACAAACCACAATATAGACTCCCAAGACTTTTGCACTTATATATTTTATTTCTTGGCTTCCACTTCTTTTGAGTCAGTATGCAACGTGAAACTAATAAATATGTGTGTGACACTTGATCATTGGTTTGGGGATTGTATGCACTGGACACGGCATGTTTAATGTCCAGTGCCTCAAAGATCATGCTATTAAGCTGCCAGAAATATAGAAAGACATGATGTTGCACCATGCCCAGGATCACATATCATTCAGTAATGAGATAAGAAGCAAGGGTGGGGGCCACATACCTTGTTCACAAATTCTTGTCCTTGGTCTAAAATTTTTACGGACCATTCCAAACAAATACGTCTTTGAAATGAACGCCTCCCTTGCAGACTTGATTTGCAAAAGCTCTGCAATGACCCATTTGGTGTAATGATCAGTCATAGTCAGAACGTACTGTTATTTTTTTTTTCCTAGCGGCCTCCTTTAGAGGGCCTGTACGGTCCATTCCGACCACTTCCCACTTCCTCATTAATCTGTAAAAATATGTTCTATTACCACATTAAATAGAAAAGGTCTTTACAAAAAGTCTTTACATGCATTAGACTGTAGACTATACCTTGAGTGGATGCAGAATTGGTGCCACAGTTTTAATTGGGTTCTTCAGCTGACAGTGATAACATTTGACCTGATGCAGGGAGTCATTGTTCAAATGGAAATTAAATGTTACACACATTAAAAAGGCAAAGCCCATAAGATGTGTTGATGTTCACTTTAACATAATGAGTTGCTGACATCTTTCTTGAGACTGGACCTGTAATATCCAGCAACCACGCTGTTTCTGGTGCCCCTCACTCCATTGTGGTTGCAAGTGCCAGGATTGCGGTGGCACTCCTTCAGTACTGCCCGCTTTTGCTCATGCGACAGGACAACAAGGTCATGTACTGCCTGCTGGGACCGGTTTAAAATAACTGTCTGTTGGCTTGAGAGAGAATAAAAAGTTGTTTCACTGAATTCCCATAGCATAACATTAATATTACACAGTAGATATAAATTACTTTAGCTTTGCATCTACTTGGTATACTAAACACTAAATGCTTGAGATTATGGTGTCAAAAATCAAACCTCTTCACATCAAACCTCTTCACCAAACCCACTACTGATCAATGTGGGCTGGAAATCAGATACCACATAGGACAGTATAGGACATTTTTAAACAAATGCATGACCTACAGAACCTATATTTTATTATATCTAATTTCATTCAGAATGATTATATGCAATAGTGTCTAGTGTTAATGCAAAACGCTCCAAACCCATTGCTATAAAAAATATATATGATTGACTAGAAGGTTAACTTACAGTGCTGTTTGGTCTAGCGTCAGCTAATGTTAATTGCACCAGCGATAGCTGCTTAATATTGCTTAGCTTTTAGGACATAGTTTGCTGCCACCTGGGTGCATTTCTTTCACAATCCTTTGTCCAACCTTGGAGAAATTTTTCAGCTCTAAATTGACATATTTGAGGTTCATTGCCAACCAGAGTTCAGAACAACCAGAAATGCTAGTGTAACAGTGTATAGCAAATACATGGAGGTGATGTGTTCAGGCCCTGAGGGAGAAATGTGCTGTAAACTGAACGACTGCACTGTTTATTTAGATCGCATTCAAATGTAAAGGCTGTTGCTTTGGTTCATTGAAAAAGTAAATGTTCTCATATGACGAAACCTGGTTATACGGCTTGCACGTTTCATGTTTGAGAATTATACATTAAAATCTGGTGTGTTAAGATGATTTAAAACAAATGTAGTTATTACATTTCATGGATACGATGGAAATACAAAGCTAAGGAACCATGAACATGTTTGTCTGTAAATGTTTAGTTCAAAGTGGATGTGTTTACTAGGGTACTGCAATATGAGCCTAACTGATTTATTTGTTTATGAATGTGAAGAAGCAGTGTATTCTTAGCTCAGGGATGCTGTAGTCATGTTTAAAATTGGGACTGAACTGAAGGCCATCTGGTACAGCTTTTTATTTGATACCTGAAGTATGTTTGTGAAATGGAAGAATAAATCCTCCTGTTGTGAAGTAACACCCGCTCTGTGTGTGTCCCTCTATTCTTTATCACAGCACAGCCTCTCACAGGCAGGGCAGAAGACCAGCTGCCCTTAGAACGCTGAATGCTGGAGGGGCAACAACAATGTTTAAGATCCTGTTTTACACTCTGGGCACGACCATTAGAAAGAGAGATAGATAGTAAAATATTTGTTTGTCATGTTTTCTTAACTTTATTTACTGGCGCCGCTCCAGAACCACTGATTCACGGAGAGATCTCATTCCCTAACAGAATCCCTCAGCAGTTACCTTTTATCAAGACTACACACAGAGCCTTAACTTCTGTTCATCTTATTCATCAACCTTCTTAACTATTTTAACTGTCTTAACAGATTTTCCACCACTTTATGCTACATGCATAGAAGTAGATTTCTTCACATATTATTGAAAATGACTAACATGAACATGCATTTCAGTCAGTGAGATTCATGATATACTCTTGAGGTAAAGGATCAGAAATACACGATTTACATTGGGAATTATATAGTGTATGAGTCATTTCTGCTGTAATATAAAATAGTGTCATTTGTTAAGTGAATCCTTGTCCATATGAAAGGTCTGCAAAATAAAGGCATGTTATGTTGTACTGACACTCACCATATAAAGTGTTCCCCTCACAAAGCTGCAGCAATGGACGTGCCACTTATGTGTTAAACATTATATTTTTAAATATAATTTTAAACAATAATTTGTGGCCTCAAGATTTGATGACCACTTTATAAATAGGAGGCTTTCTGAATATTAATTTCATGATTCTTGATTTTGCAGTCATTCTGAACATTGCATTTATTACTGTTTTAAAAGTTTGTATGACACCTGTAATACGTATTAGAATCATTTGATACATTTACACAATAAAAATACATTGTATTATATTATTTACACCAAATGTCATATATTACTCAACATCTAGGATCTTATTCTTTTTAAATTCTGGTAACGTGTCCACACTTGCCTTTGGACATGCTTTCGGGTATGTATTGAGTCATGATGTCTCTGTAGGTGGGGAAGGGGTGCCCTCCGCACAGCATGTTGTACATCACGACTCCAACCTGCCACACTGTGAACGGCACAGCACGGTAGGACTCATGCTGGAAAAACGCAGGAGAAGCGAAAGCTGTTGTTTCTTTAAAGTAGAACAGTGACAGTTCAAGTTTTCAACAACATTACACTCTTAAAATAAAAACCCATTTGGTTGTAGATGTGTCCGTGATTCATGACTTTGCAGGTCCTTCTGGCTGTAAGCTGACAGCGTTACTCACTGCACCACCAAAACATTAACACTACTGTTAATTTGAATGAAATGCAAGTCATATTTCATTATATGTTATTTATGTTATTACTGTTCATAAAAGAATTATAATTACATAGATGAGAACCAAAACTATCAAAATTAGTGTTTAGTGAAACTGTTCAACACTCAAATCTCTCAGGTGGTTTCAGTATTCACTGCAAATCTCTGCCACAAAACTTAGTGTAGGGATCTTCTTGCAAAGTCCACAGCCAAAGTCCAGAACCCGGATGTTCACACCCTCTGGGTCCATGTGTACCAGGATGTCTTAATGTCGCAGTGCAGGATGCCCCTAGCCTCTACTAGCTGCCATAGAATGACCTACAATGTGAAAGGATGGAGGATGAAGTTACGGGCTAATACAAGGGAAGGCAGGACAGGGCACTGGCCGTTCCACCACCCACACCAGCTCGTCAGACAGCTCGTACCAATCCAGCAACTCCACAGAAACACCTCTTGCCTCTCTAGCAACCACCTTGTCTTCACCTACCTTCATCAACAGAGCCACTTCTGGCGGGAGATCTCTAAGTTCTCCATCCAGCATCTACACCAGAGCACAGTATCACACACATTCCTCCTCCAGACCACAAATACAAGCAGTCCTCCTCCTTAAAGTGCCACCTTGCTGGTGTACAGTTAGAAACTCCAGCTCATATTGATGCACAGTTTGGTGTTTCCCGTCCTTTAGTCCTTCATCGGAGAGTTTCTTGAGTGGTCAGTGAGTGGAAGTGGTGAAAGAAAAGTGATGAGTCAGATATTTTTACAACAGTTTTACATGGTTTCTGTTGGTGTATGGGATATTCAAAATTCAAGCTCCAGGCTGGTGGCCTTTGGTACCATGTCCTGCAGTGCGGGGCTAATTTTCTGCAACTTTTTCACAGTTTCTGCTAAACTACATATTTAGAATGTAAATAGCGTCATTCAGAGTAGTGTGATGTGAAATGAACTGTTACAGAAAACTTACCAAGTCAGAATTGTTCACAGCCTTGGTGACAGAGGGTGTGTGTGTGTGTGTGTGTGTGTGTGTGTGAGTTAATCTTAGCTTACCATTGTAGTGCAAATCACACTCCATGTGGGAATATATTTAATAGCCACCTGCAAGATATAAAAAGGTTGTATTATACACATTCCTGATGATTGAACTTTGTTTTTAGAAACACTGTACAATAGCTGCATAAGAAATGTGTGTGTGTGTCCAATAAAACATCCTTATTGGATGCTGAACATGAGGGCCCACTAGAGCCCCCTTTTCCTCAACATCTGCAGCAGCTGTTAAAATTTGCTCTTCTACTTTCTCTCCCTCCTCTACCTGTCCTCTTCTCTTTCTTTTCCTCTTGTTCTGGGACTCCCTGCTGCTCCTGTTCTTCCTCTTTTTTCTCGGGACAAGGCCGGTCCAGTCATGAGCACTGCTGTCGCTCGTCTGGGCCATTTGTTCTGAAGAGCAAAAATCTGAAGAGAGTCTGCCTTTACATCAGTATTATAGGACTGGACAAGTTAATAAAGTAGACCACCATGTTTCTTCTGGAACCTTGTGTAGCTTTAGCATATTGCTAACTTTCACATCATCTAAGGTGAATTTAAATGTCCAAATCCTTCAAATTTCTTCTGTGACTGTGATGATTCCAGGAGCTGTTCACCCTCCTCGCCACAAAAGAACTAAACTCAGACGTAGCCAACATTTCCAGTTAGCCAGTGTATTAAACAGGCAGCTTAAACTTTGTGAAGTTTTGTCTACCTGTTAACACACTGAGCTTCTTTCTGCCTTGTATCTGGGTTATTTGGATTTTGACCTTGTTATATTGTTTACAACTTTAGCCTTGCTTTGGATACTCCTGTTCCTGAGATTTTTTAATCGTGCTCTGTTTTATTAGATTTCTTGTCTGTATTGCTCTGCCTGCCCCAGACTGACTTCTTGATTATGTTTATACATTCGAACTGTTTCTGTCTGCTGTGAATTAAAGCTCTTCACAGTTGATTCCTTTCTCAAATTTTATTACAACTACATTTTTCCCCAGAGGTCCATGTGAATGTGAGTTTATGTAGCAAAAACACTTATAATTTCACAGTCTCTGTATCCATAACAAGTAACCATGCTGTTTATGAATAGTGCTTATTGAAACATTATCCGCGTTTACAAACTACATTCGTCTTCTACTTTTGGCTGCTCCAGACATTAAAGGGCCCATGACATGCTGATTTTTATGCCTTTATATAGGTCTTAGTGGTCCCCTACAGTGTTGTGCCAGTTCACACTGAAAAAGAACTAGTTCAAAATAGAGTTCATTCAACTAAACATGAACTAGTTCGCGTTCATAGTTCATTTTTTAAAATTTTGAATGAAGTTCACAGCTCAAAAATGAACTAGTTCACGTTGTTTTTGTTTGTTTTTTTAACATTTTCAATACAACTTCCTTCTGTCTGAACCTCCTTCAGTCTCATCCTTCTATCTGTCATACAACTGAACAATCACAGACACAAGTTACATTACAAAACAATTTTCAGGTATACTGTATATGGAATTTTTATTCAGAAAACTTTAACACAAAGACTTTTAAAGTGCTAAAAAAAAGAACATAACTAAAAATAAACCAACAGCCGTTGTCCTTTTTTTAAACCTTATCAAACTAGTGAAAATGTACCGCTCTAAAACTCAAACATCCAGTATTTAGCTGTACTAAACATAAATATCTCCCTTTTAAATATTTCCCATGTGTATTTCTGCCGAGGCATCCGAACTTGAATCAGAATCAGAAGAGCCGATGCTTTGTAGTGAATCAGAAGAGCCGACTCCCATCGAGTGAAAGCCGCTCCCCACTTTTTTATCAACACACAAAGCATTCATATTTGCCAAGTTAGGCTAAAATATGAGGCTACAGCTGATAATAAACTAAGCGCCGTTTGGGAGCCGAAAGAACCAGCTCTTCTTTGGGAGCCGTGCCACAAGAGCCAGCTCTCTGAAAAGAGCCAAACTTCCCATCACTATCGCCTGCGAACATAGAACGTGAACTGTGTTCAGTCTCACGAGAGTGAACGTCACTCACGGTTGTGTTCATAATTTGTAAACTGACTCGTTCAGTTCAGCGTTCACGAAAAATAGGAACGTGTTCAATGAACGCCATTCATTGACCATGTTCATGCACAACACTGGTCCCCTAATACTGTATCTGAAGTCTCTGAAATTCAGCCTTGGTGCAGAATTACAGTCACTTCAAGCCAGTCCCACAATTCGCTTTTAACACCTACGTCACTATCTTGACACCAGAAGGAGGCACAGGTGTTAGTCTTCTCCGGAAGTAGCTATCGCGAGTTGTTTACGGACCTGGATACACCATGGTACTGCTGTGCGCCCGGTTGCAATTCTTACAAACGGAGAGATTCATGTCGGAATAAACCTTTCCATCGTTTTCCGGTGACTCCTAAAATATGCCGAGAGTGGATTGTGAAAATAAGGAGAGCCATTGGTCCACATTTTCAGGTAAGACATTCAAGTCCGGGAACTAATGTTAGCTACAACTAGCGATAGATAACTATAGGTAACTAGTCTCATATCTTGTAAAATGCACTGAAAATGTGGGTTTCACTTGGTGCACAACTTAGACGAGTGCCCAAAACTTACCAGCTACTCTCTGACTAATTGTAATGCCAAAACAAGCTTAATTAATATGACTATACATGTGTGGTGGCTACATGTTAGCTTCCTAGCGTTTGGTTAATGTGCTAGGCTTTCATCAAAGACCACTGGTAGCTGTAGTGACGCTAATGTGCATGTTCGAAAGAATACTGAACACACAAGAGTGTGTAGCTGATCATTTCACGGAGAACTGCTTCACAAAAACAATAACGGGATTCAGGAAGCTGAGCAGAACAAGGTAACATACAAAGCTCCTCTCAGTAAGTGTCATTAACTAAAAGTGGCCTAAAACATGCAATAAACTGAAGACTGTGACAAACAAGAATACTTTGTTAATGTTGAAGCTAAATGCAGATTGAGAGATTGTTCTGTTTTTCCTTGTATGCCACTTTTGAAATCTATCCAGACAACTTCAAACATCAGTATGTTATAGTAACTGAGAGAAATTAATAGCTGACAGCAGAGTCTTAATAATGGCGCATTCTCAGTTGTCATTATTTAAATCCTTCACTCGGTTCTGCAGATTGCTATGTTAGCCATTATGAAAAAATCTTTCATGGTCATAGGTGGCCTAAATTGTTAACCGGCCAACATGTCAATATTGGTTAACTGTCATCGGTTGTAAGATAAATCATTTATCTATTGTTGTTGTTCAGTGATGCAGATGCGGTCACATGTGCAGAGGACATACCTGAAGATGACCTGGCATCCACATCCAGGTAATCCATAAATTGTCTTTGTTTATTAAGCTTTAACACTGCTCAGGCAGCTGAAAAGACATAACTGCTCAGACGGCTACAACATTTTTTTCATTGCACTTTCAGCACCGTGGAGACAAGTTTACCACATGCAGATCATGATTACGACCAAAGACCCCTGCCACTGGAGGAGCAGCTTCAAGAGGCACGCAAGATCATCGCATCACAAGAGGAGGAGCCCATTATTCTAATTGTGCCACTGGCCTCATTCATGTACATGTGTTTTACAGGGCCTAAGTTACTGTATGCTACATTTTTATG
>JBBIGA010071080.1:0-12023 GCA_037576975.1 Alestes dentex
GGACCCAGAGCGAGATGAACACAACACTTCATGAGTGACTCGCCTTCGCCTGTAGCCGCAGCGCTCGGCGTCTTATGAGCGTGCTCGTACCATCCACAGCTCATACCATCCACTGCCATCCTGTAAACTTCGTGACGAAGTAAAGGCTAAACTGACAGAGGACTTGCAAAATTCGTTGGTTTAACTACAGATGGATGGACCTCGCGCTGTGTATGAAAGTCACACAAGTGACCATTTGTCAGAAATATTAAAAGAAATTACAGTGGAATGGAAATTTGACAGACCAAACGTGACCATTCCTGTAACAACAGACAAGAACGTTGTTAATGCGGCCGAAGCGGCCAGATGTTCATCTATAGTCTGTACAGACAGTTAACCTGGCACCGCACAAGGGGATGCAAACGTCCAGGCTTTCAGGTAGAGTCAGAACTGTGGTCACTTTTTTCCATCGCGGCACTACTGCCGCAGCAGCGCTTCAGGAAAAACTCCATCTTCTACCACACAGGTTTATTCGGGATTCAGGAACTCAAGCCATGGAGCGCGACCTGAACAGCAGTCTGCTGTTTTCTCCGCTCTACAGACAGTGGCTTAGGGAGGAAAATCAAGGACATTGTGAAGGATTCTCAACCCACTAAAAACATTGAAAACTATACTGATCACTGAACAGCTACCAAGAGTTTCTATGATAATTCCACTGAAACACCCAACCCATGAAGCAGAGTGACTCAGATTCCACAGTTGTTAAAGTTTTCATATCTGCCACTGCGTCTGGCTTCAACAACAGATATCTCACACTTTCTCAGGTTCTTCATGTGAGACCTGCGCTTGACCCACGTTCTGCCCTTTTTGGATGAGACCACTCATCTCATTGCAAGACCTTCATCAGCCTGACAGAGAATATTCTGGATGACTGCCCCCCCACAGGTACTTGTTATAGTTTTCAATCTTAACCTAAACAAAAGCCTGTACAGCACATTACTGCCAAAATGCTGTGAAAGTGCGAATCAGTTTTATTATAATTGAATTTCAACATTTAACTATAAGTAAACATACAATGAAAGCTTTAAACATCAGCAATGCCTTTTTGGTAGTTTTATTAATGTTATTTTTCTGGATTTGTAAAACTCTCATTTGGTTAAATTGGACAGTGGCATTACATTGCCCCTGCTGGGTGTGTCCGTCTTCGTTAGGCCCAGGTCTCAGAGGAGGAGACGGAGGAACGTCCAGCACTGGTGGAGATCCGCCAGCCAAAAGAGCAGCAACCACTGAACCGATCGGAAACGTATTACCAGCAGATCAGACACCGCCACCCAAACCTCTGTCTGAAGCGGTGGAAGAGGAGGAGCAGCATTATAAAGCGGTGCAGAGCCTCCTGGTCCAGTCAAATGCACTTTCTTGGTGAAATACGACGAGATCCAGTTTCCCAGCAGCACCGTCCCCAGCGAGAGGGCTTTCTCTACTGCGGGGGTCACAGAGAGCCCGTCACGACCATGGTGGTGTTCTTGGAAAACTTCAGACTTGCTTGAAGCATTTCCACAAAAACCGTTAAGTGTTAATGGTTCATTGACTGGCCTTCAGAGAGCAGTCTGTTTTGTTTACTCTGACAAGTCTTAACTGTTATTTATTTATTGTTTATGGTCCTCTATCATGTGCTTTAGTGTACTTCCTGTTCCAAACTGTAATTAAACCCATAAATTATTTTCCTTTTTTCTTATTAAACCAAAATAAACCAAAGCACGGATCTGAAGAACTGTTACACCCCTACAGGAGATCAGCTGAAGAGTGTTTGCATAACCTTACATGCATCTTAACTCACAGCAGTGTTAAAGTGTAACTAACTAGTTTTCAGTTCAGTTTACAATCCATTCAGCTGATCAGGTTCTTCAGACTAACTACACTGAACAGGATTCACAGAACCAGGCTTTGTGGCTAAAAATGAGCAACAATGTGTGCATTTAATTTTGCAATGATACATGCTCACTAAACATGCATGTTAGTTATTGACAACTGAATCAAGGAATTAATGTCACTACGCGACTTTTTATGCATGCTTATTAAAAAAAAACGCTACTACAAATGTTTAGGTGCTCCAGAGAACCTGCAGGGAGGTTCTTCCTCTCTCTGCTGCTTTCTACTGCAGTCATAAGCAGACTGTTCTGAAATACACGACTCTTTCCTAACTAAAACAAAATTCCTCCTCTATTCCCACTCAGTTCAGAGGTGTTGTAGTGTTTTCCTCCATGTAAATACTCGGTTTAGAGATGCTGTAGTGTTTTCTCTGCGTGATTAGAGATCTGTGGCCTGTCTGTCCGGCCTGCAGCTAAAGGACACTAATCACTGAAAAACGACTTTAGATCTCCATCGGGAGCAGAACAAGCTTCTGCCTGGTGTGAGACGAGGTGACCCAACCACGAAGGGGGAAACCCTGCGGTTCCTCTTTATTATCTTGTTGATTTTCAGTGATTCTGTCCGGCTGCTTGTTCCCTGCAGCTAGCCGGCTAGCCGAGCCCCTCTCCGAGCCGGAGCGGGTTTACCCCCGGTCCTAAGGGTCTCACACACATTAACCTAGCCCGGGCATAAGAGACGGATCCGTAACGGTCACTGGTGGACATGTTCTGGAATAAATCCGAGAGTCCCGAGTAAACCCGAGGTTTATTTCAGAAGAGGCGGGCTGTGGGTTAGCTGGCCGGCTAGCCGGAGCAGCGGGGCAGGTTGTTTATGTTTCTGCCCCCGATATGAGCGCCGCTCGGCCCGGCCGGCTGGACTGATAAAGACAGACAGAGCAGGAGAGGAGAGAGCGCTGGATATACTCACATTCTCCGCGTCTCGCTCGTTCACGGTGGGCAAGGGTGTTCTGGTCGACATTTTTCTGGGTCAGGCCGCCGAGCGTATCGCCGGGCCGGGCGGAGAGACGAGTTACCGGCAGGAAACCTCCAGCCCTCACACCGGCATCCCCAACCCCAGGGATCACACAGCGCCGCCGGTCCCGGGCAGACTACTGCATCTCCTCCGCCGGGCGGACCTGAGCCGGAGGCGGGGACCGACCAGCCCGGACCGCTGCCTGGACCTGCAAAACCTCAGAGCCAGCTCTGATCAACCTCTATCCCGACAGACCAACACCACCAGGGGAAGAGCAGAGCAGCAGGGAAGCGCAGTCTTCCGGATATAACGGGACAAACAGTTCACACGAAAACGCCTTTACATCACTTTAACCTAACATGCATACAAAATTGAATAAACGGTATAACACATATAAGCACGCCTTTTCATTTGGGACTGGCTGACCTTATTAAAACATGTCGACTGCATGTTTCAGTACCACAAAAATACGGATTAACACGGCTACTAATTACACCATTATCTAATCACACTGTCCAGTTTTAGAATCCACAGAAAACTAGTTTCACACAAAAGCTTTGTGGACATCTCCACCTAGCGACACAATCCAGCCTGATTCTAAAGAAATACGGTCTGATTCTAAAATGAATCCGGTCTGATTCTTAAAAAGAATCCAGTTCATTCCATAGGAATCGAACCTGTTTTCAAAAGGTATCCAGCCCGATTTCAACTGAATCCACCCTTACTCTAAAATGAATCCAGCCTGATTCTAAAACGAATCCAGTCTGATTCTAAAAAGAATCCAGTCTGATTCTAGAAGCAATCGAGCCTGATTCTATAGGAATCCAACCTGTTTTCAAGTGAATCCAGCCTGATTTCTAAAAGGAATTGAGCCTGCTATCAAAAGGAATCCAGCCTCGTTTCAAACGAATCCAGACTGATTCTAAAAGGAATCCAGTTCGATTCTAAAGAAATCCAGCCTGATTATAAAGGATCCAGCCAACTTTCAATAAGTCCACCCTGATTAAAAAAAAATCCAGTCCGATTCTAAAAAAAAATCCAGTCCGATTCTAAAAGTAATCGCGCCTGATTCTGAAGAAATCCAGCACGATTCTAAAATAAATCCAGCCTGATGTCTTGTGCTGTATGGCTCGTTGCATTTTCAGATTTTTACCCCAAACGGATGATAATCAGTGAACACTTGTCCAGCCAGTCCAGCTGAGGCTGCGCTGTGGACCACTACAGCAGCACAGAGAATATTTAGCAAGAAATAAATGAGTCCCATTTTGCAAAAGGCCAAGCTTTATTGCATCAACATAATGTTACTGTTTCCTTTTTTAGTCACGTTTCTGTTTTAAAAACAGTTTAGCATATATCTAGACAAGAAATTTAAAAAAAATAGTATAAAAACATTAAGCAAAAATGCAAAATACAAAACATTTGAAAGATACAGCATACAATGTACACTAATACAGCATTTCCTTCATGGTACAGGCACTTGAGCTTTTTCATCCCAATGTCCTCGAGTCATCGTCACCTTCGCTGCAACAACCTTTAAATCAGCCTTTTCAGGAGTACTCATGCATCTAAAAAAAAATGGGGAATACAAACAGTACCTTTTTGTACAGTAAAGACAAAAAAAGGGCCTTTGAGCTTCCTGGAACAATCCTTCTATAATACAGTAACGCAAGCTGATCAGTGCATGGTCTGTAAATAAGGTAGAACAAATGAACTCTGCACTCCGTAAACATACAGCTTCTCCAGCTCAGTGTAAAGTGTAAAGTCTGAGTAATCATTATTTGCAGAAATGTAGATCAGAATCGGTCCCTACACGCCAGCCATTTTTACTCTTTGTCCCAAGACAGAAAATAACTTCATGAAGTTCACCCTTTGGCTGGGTTGATAGGTAGAAAAGAGACTAAAAACACACACAATTCAGCCCTCGTTGAAAAAGCAGTCAGGTTTCCTCCTCCTAAGAGGGAGATGAGACTAAGCCTCTCTAACTCTAAGACTTGGCTTTCCTAGTCTTAGCAGATCAACCAAAATGAATTTCTTCTGTGTCCCGTGGTCCTCTGGGCGTCCCTCTCCTCTCACACCTTGCTCTCAGACGGAAGCTCGCCGAGGGCCGCGACCACGTCGCTGAAGGAGATCCGGTCCTTGGGACTGGCGGCCCAGCAGCGCAGCATGAGCTTATAGACCCTGGAGGGACAGCCTTGGGGCGGGGGCAGCTTCAGCGTCCCCTCCTGGAGCCCTGGAACATACAAGGAACATACAAACACCATTAGCGTTACAAGGAGAAACGAGTTCAGCTTTAACCTCTGATTCACACAGACGGAGCAGCACGCACTACGAAACCAAACGCCTTCATTTCACCCCTAAAAATGAAGAAAAATTAAGGGGAAAAGTGCACAGTTAAAGGCTGATTAATTTTCCTCTTACTTTTTCAAAATTGCTCCTTAAATAATAGAACCTCCTGAATTAACGCCTTAAAACTTTAAGATGGAGGGGTTTCACACTCATGCCTTAAATCTAATTTGAAGGTAAAACTAAGGGGTCGGTTTCACAAATTAATGGTCACCTAATTCAAATGAAGGGGTTTGGTGTATTTTCAGGGGCAGATTAAGGCAGGGTTAAGCACATTTTAAGTACATTGTGTTGCGTAGTGATAAGCACCATACTGAAATAGCAAACTGAAAACTCACACGCATACCAGACATCTCGGTAACTTTACTTTGGACTAAGAATAACCTTTTGAGCGCAGCGCATAGCTGACAGTTGACAAAGACAAATGAAAACAGACGCAACAGTTACAATCACTGATTCAAGTGAGCTTGTTCAGAGAACAGGATCATTTCATGCAGGACTCACATTAGCCACTTGCCAGAACTGATGCATTCATGCTCCTCACTTTCCTTTTGGCCACAGACATGATGTAGACGAGCTCAGTGAATCAAGTGAAAAAGCGCTACTAAAATTAAATACTGCGTCCTATTTTGATCCCACAGGTTTATTTCACCGCACTTGTATCATTACAAACAGTGCACAATGCACTACGAAACACAATGTACTTAAAATGTGCTTAAGCCCACCTTGATCCACCCCTGAAAAATACACCAAACCCCTTAATTTGAATTAAAAGGCCGTTAATTTGTGAAACTGACCCTTAATTTGACCTTAAAATGAGATTTAAGGCATGAGTGTGAAACCCCTTAATCTTAAATTCAAGGCGTTAATTCAGGAGTTTCTATTATTTAAGGGGCAAATTTGAAAAAGAGGAAAATTCAGTAGTTTTATCCCCTTAATCAGCTTTAATCTGTGCACTTTTTCCCTTAATTTCCCTTCATTTCCTGTATGGGAAATTAAGGTCAAAATTGAGGTCATTTTAAGGGGTAAAATGAAGGCGTTCGGTTTCGTAGTGATGATCATCTTAACATAGAAGATAACAAACAAGTTATAAAAGAGTAAGTAAGTGGCTTGGTCTGGACCAGTCCTGGTCTCAACAGAGGCGGTCTTGACTACAGCTCTAGTGCTTTATGGACCAAATGCTGTATCTGTACATCTAAGGGCCATGTGGTTCTCTACAGGGTCACAGTTAGGCTAAAATGTTCCGTCCTATTCATACTGGCTTATATGGTTTGTAAGATCCTGGAACAGCGTAACGCAAATATTAGAATGATGGTGTTTTCTGGAGATGTGCCATGGTCTCTTACCTTCTAGGACCTTGTCGTCCGCCAGTTCACCATGAGGCAGCTCTCCAAAGCTGAAGATTTCCCACATCAGAACTCCATATGACCACACATCTGTCTTCGTGGAGAAGTCATCCTCAAATACTGACTCAGCTGGAAGCCAACGGAGCGGGATCCAGGCCTGACGGAAACTGTAATACTCACTATACACACACACACACACACACACACACTTTAGTATAATGTCCGCTATTCAATTTCACAAAAAGAGAATCATCCTCTGTAATAAAACTGGCCTGTAATAGAGGTCTGCACTAACCTGTTATACACGTCTTTACTGAGGCCCAGAGAGGACACTCTGACCTGCCGCTTGGCACTGATGAGGCAGTTGCGTGCAGCCAGGTCCCGATGGACGAAGCGCTGATTGGAGAGGTGTTCCATTCCCCGGGCGACCTGCAGACACACCCACACCTGGGAGGAGACACGGGACAGGAGACGGGTGTGTGTGTGTGTGTGTGGGGCTGTATCTGAGTATGTAGGTGGAGTGGAATGGCTCTTCCCTCAAAGCGTTCAGTAATCACTGCTCCAGTTACGCTCTGGGTTTTTACTGTTCACTGCTCCATGTCCGCTCTGCACTGTTCAGTTTTATTTATCTGGCATGTATGGATAAGAATGAAATCTATATAACATCATGCCCTTTCTTGTTATTAAATTCATTTTCCCCTCGAGAGCCAGCCATCGCACCGTGACAGGTTCAGCTGCCTGTGCTCTCGGCCCCCCCCACATGGCAGCCAGGGCCCAAAGCAGCACAGCGAGACCCAGAACCCGCTCGGTGGCGTCCTCCTGGACGCTGGGAGGCTTTGGTGACCTGGCTGTCAAACCCACTTACATTTACAGCATTTATCAGACGCTTTCATCTAGAACGACTTCCATTCCCTACCTACGGGGGGCAGTCTCTCTGGAGGTTAAGGGTCTTGCTCAGGAACCCAGTGGTGGTGTGCGGAAGGTAGGAGTCGAACCCATGATCTCTTGGTCCAGAGGCAAGAATTCTACCACCACCACCCCAGCCACTGGTCCAGTCGTGGCTACCAAAACTACCCCAATCGCACCCCCAGGGAGCTAGAGGGCCTACAGCGCCCCCTGTGGACCGCGGCTATTCCTCTGTGGACGAGGCTGGAGGCGGACATCCTCACCCTAATCAAGGCACATAACCTCAGCAAACCCGAGCCGTCCCTCAAAGAGGCGAAGGGGCGCAGCCGTGGTCCCTCCTCCTGAGACCAGTGCTTCGGAAAGCACTTTGACGCCAGCTGTCCGTGCTGCTACCTCACCAGCGCCCCCTCCTGCTCCGGAGAGTCGCCTGTTGCTGCTAGAGCCCCCTGGTGTTCCAGAATACGCTTCATTGCCGGCTTCACTTACTGCTCTGAAAAACCACCTCTTGCTTTTTGTTTTCATCGCTAGCGTGACCCCCGTCCGGCCCCCCTGTTCAGTGTTTTCACCCGTCCATTTGTTTTATTGGTTAAATAAAGTGTTCTCTTGCTTGTAAAACAATCCATGCTGTGCACACATTTTCCACAGGCTTGAAGCAGTGTGTAGCACTACAAAACCAACCAACTTACTCTTACCCCTTAAAATTACCTTAATTTTCCCATACAGGAAATGAAGGAAAATGAAGGGAAAAAGGGCACAGATTAAGGGGTAAAACTACTGAATTCTTCTGAAGGTATGCAGAGGCTAATGGTACAGGAGTAGTGTGTGAGGGGAAAAAGGCTTGGCAGTAAACTTGGGCAGTAGTTTGTAGGACAACATTTTACCTTTTGCTTTGTGCTGAGTGGCCTGTCTTTAACTTTCTCATCTTTGCTTTTGGAGATTTTCAGGTACTGCTTCAGGTCACCCTGGGAAAGAGGCAACATGATAAGCTAACAGTCATGTAGTCTCAGAAATACCTGATCCACTGAAAAATATTTTTGGGGAAAAAATATCAGACATAATAGAAACACTCTAAATGAAGCTTTAACAGACTAAAGCATAAGTGTCTTACATACTGAATAGAAAAGATTGATCAATTCAGGGAGAGAAGAAAAGACAAGAATCAGAGAAAGATGATCATGATTTACCATATCAGCGTATTCCAGAATCATGTAGTACGGCTCCGTCTCTCTGCACATGCCCAGCAACCGTGTGATGTTAGGGTGGCTCAGTTTAGCAAACATTTCAATCTCACGGCGGAAGTCAGTCTGCAGCTGCTCGTCCCGGGTCTGTAGACTCTTCACCAGCACCACCGTCTCCCCCTCGTCTTCACTGGGCTGTGCCTTGGCCAGGAACACCTCCCCAAACTCGCCCTTCCCTGAGGACGTACACACACCGCCCGTTTATTCGTTATTTACAGTCCATTACGGTTACATTTCCAGCATTAATTCAGGATAGGAGGAGGGGGTCCAGTCAATACTATTAAAGGGGACATATGCAAAACTCACATTTAAAAAAACAAGTTATAACAGGTCTATGGGCTACAAAACTTGTTCATGAAGTTCTTTGGACAAAATCACTCTCACATACAGAGACTCACCAGCTCTATTCTTCAGTTTCAGGCCCTTTCAAGATGATACCGTTTGGAGGAAGGGCCCCTGGTGACGTGGGCCAATTAGCATAGACCTGCCCCTCAGCTGTCGAGACCCCACCCACTAGATTAGCTGAAGATACGCTATTTTGTCTGCTAGTTTTACAAGCACGGATAAGATGCCGAGCGCTGCGGCTACAGGCAACGGCAAGTCACTCATGAAGTGTTGTGTTGTTGCAAAAAACAGCACAAATCCCTCCACTTTCTTCCAGACAAAGAAAACCGGAGGACTGCGTGGCTCCCATTCATTTTCGATGGCCATGTCGCAGCAACAATCGGTTTTGAAAAAAATTCGAATAAGGAGCTGTGAATAATGAGCTAACTTCAGCGTCGGGGGTGATCTGTACCTACTGTCCGTGACAAGTCAGCAGATGAGGGAGATGAAACTTTCAAATAATGACTTTTGTGTTTCTATCGCAGTTAAGTATGAACTAGCTTGTTCGATTCGTTTTGTAAGCATGGGATGGGGGGCGTGGCCAGCAACAGCTTATTCGCAAAAAGTGACAGAGCCCTGAAACGGCTCATTTTGAAAGGGACTGAAACTGTGAAGAATAGAGCTAGTGAGTCTCTTTATGTGAGTGATTTTGTGCAAAGAACTTTTGTAGCCCATAGACCTGTTATAACTAAAGTGAGTTTTGCATAATATGTCCCCTTTAAAGGAGGGGTTGAGATCAAAGTCATACAGAGTGTTTTGATATGAAATGGTCCACTGCAGAGAAACGCGCTGACTTCATGGGGTAGTGATCAAGACCAAGGGGTGCAACGTTTTAGGGCCGTCATTATCAATTTTATTTAGTCATTTTAGAATGCTATCTGAGATCTCAGACACTTTCAGAGTTAGAGACTGTTAGATTGATTAGATAGACAGAATATAGTGTACAACCACAGAAACTGGCAATTACAAGTTAATCTTAAGAACCTGTGATGTCTTAATAATTCCTGGGAAAAAAAAGAACAAGTATATAGAAAAGTATATAGAAATCTGTAGAGACTCCAATAATCTCCTGAATTTGCCCGTTTCTTTAAAAGATACCAAACCATGGGGAAATAGCCGACTGCAAGTTCATTAGTTTGGCTTTAGTTTTCAGTGCTGGAAGACCCATGGGAAGTCAAGCGTGTCTTCAGTGACGGTTTTCTCAGTGTATCTGAGGAACCGAGACTGACTGGAAAGCAGAAAACAGGCAAAAGCAGAAAACAGTACCCAGTGTTGTGATGGCCTGGAGGCTTGCTCGTGGGAAATACAGTTTGTCGTGAGTGCTGTGGCGTTTGTTGTTTCCGGTTGGTGCCACGCTGGTCAGTGCCACATCCTCTTGGATCTCGGCTGGAGTCTGACCATTCTGCTGCACAGCGCCTCCTGCAGGATTCACATATCATTCAACAATCAATTCCCTAATTCTGAATTCTGCCTTTGTCTTTTCATATTTGGCTGATTGTGAAGACAGAGACCTGACAGTCTTCAGCACACACACGCACACACACACACACACGCACCATTGAGACACTCCAGCTCAGGCTCATCTCCGCTCTTCTGTAATCTTTTGGCTCTGCGTCTCTGTTTGCAGTAGAACATGAGGCCCAGCACAACAATGATGTAAGCAACAGCCGCCCCCACAGAGAGGCCAATGGTCTGGATCATCTTATAGGGAGCTCTCTCATCATCTGCCATGGAGTGCTGCACCGGCTTTTCTGTCCCACCAACACAAACAGGCACAGATCTGAGAAAAATCCTCCTTCTTCCACCAGTATACCTTCCTCTTTCTGTCAGACACATCTATGGACAGGTCTGGCTGAAAGGGACGTATTTCGAACCAAACAGTCCATCAACAGAAGTCACAGTGGACTCAAATGAGGGCTTGATCATAGTAAATTAATGTCACAGCCTTTCAAATTCTCACTCGCATTCTCACTCTCATCTCTCCGGTTACAGATAAGAACAGATCTCACATGTTTCTTACTTACATGAATCAAACTTCCAACAATATACTTAATGTGTCTGCAAAACTTTTAATTAACCATTATCTTTAAATAAAGATCGGCAAGTGCTGCACGTCTCCAGTGACTCACCCACGACGAAGAGCTCGGCGGACGTGTGTGCGATGTTGCAGCTGTTCCCAGCGATGCAGGTGTAGCTACCAGTGTCCTCCATAATGACATCATGAATCACCAGAGAACCATTCGGCATCATTTGGAACCTTGAACATACGGTTTTAAGATAAGAAACATTTATTAGTCCCACAGCGGGAAATTTCCGTCGTTACGACAGAAAGTGGACAGTACAAAAGTAAGAGCAGCAAAAACGATAGAATAAAGCTGTACAACACAACAGTACAGTATAACAGCACACTATACTAAAACTACAAAAATATAGACATGTGTGTGGCATAGCGTATTATATACGTATAGATCTATACATACACACCTATACAGTAAACTCCCTCTCTAACACGGATCAGCAGTCGCTGTTTCAGTCTATCGCAGATTTTTCCTGAGAACCAAACTAATAATTGTTCTCTGAAACCTCACACTAACGCGGAAACTGCAGATTTCCTCCGCATTTTTTTTTGCTTTTGTGACGTCTGGGCCTCATCCGCCACGCCCCCTTGCTCGAGGAAAGTCACAGCTTTTTTCATGCCAATATATAATTTTTAATGCATTTTAGTGCTAATTATTAAGAAAAATATAATAATATAATTTACTAATTCTGTAACATAAATATTAACGTAAATTCAGCTACATTTCCATATTTAAAAAAAAAAAGTTTTGGCACTGTGGAAAGAAACACAAAGAAAGCTCGTCTTGGCGGGCGGTTTGAAAGTAGCCAATCCGAGAGCGTTATTTGTTTCTCCTTGCTGCTGATTGGCTGCTGCCCTGTGACGCTGCAG
>JBBIGA010071120.1:0-12019 GCA_037576975.1 Alestes dentex
GTCAGAATGAACAGTGTACACATATATAGTTTAAAGTACCACTACATTACTTCTGCTGCCAGGCTGTTTCTGGGCCTGAAAACGCGTTTCCAGTGCTCCACGGACTTCAGGGTGGAGGTTTGTACATTGAAATGAAACATTATCTCTTAAGGGTTGCTGGCCTTCCAAAACATATTTCTGACCTAAAACGTATTTCAAGTAGTTGTTTGTAGTTGCAGAACCTCATGCCAGAATGAACAGTGTACACATATATAGTTAAAGGTACCAATTCATTGCTTCTGCTTACAGGCTGTTTCTGATCCTGAAAACGCGTTTCCAGGGCTGTACAGGCTTCAGAGTGTAGGTTTATTCATTGAAATGACACATCTCTTAGAGGTTTCTGGCCTTCAAAAAACATATTTCTGACCTAAAACTTCTTTCAAATAATTGTTTTTTCCTGCACAACCTCATGTCAGAATGAACAGTGTACACATATATAGTTTACAGTACCACTTCATTACTTCTGCTTACAGGCTGTTACTGGGCCTGAAAACGCATTTCCAGGGCCCTACAGGTTTCAGAGTGTAGGTTTATTCTCTGAAATGACACAGTATCTCTTAAATGTTTCTGGCCTGCCAAAAAATATTTCTGACCTAAAACTTCTTTCAAATAGTTGTTTTTAGTTGCAGAACCTCATGTCAGAATGAACAGTGTACACATATATAGTTTAAAGTACCACTACATTACTTCTGCTGCCAGGCTGTTTCTGGGCCTGACAACGCATTTCCAGGGCCCTACTGTCTTCAGAGTGTAATATTATACTTTAAAATGACACATTACCTCTTAAAGGTTTCTGGCCTGCCAAAACATATTTCTGACCTAAAACTTCTTTCAAATAGTTGTTTTTAAGTTGCAGAACCTCATGCCAGAATGAACAGTGTACACATATATTGTTAAAAGTACCAATTCATTGCTTCTGCTTACAGGCTGTTTCTGGGCCTGAAATCGCGTTTCCAGGTCGCTACTTGCTTCAGAGTGTAGGTTAATACATTGAAATGACACATTATCTGTTAAAGATTTCTGGCCTTCCAAAACATATTTCTGACCGCCTGAAAACGGGTTTCCAGGGTCCTTCGGGCTTCGAGTGTAAATTTATTCATTAAAATGACAGATTATCTGTTTAGGGTTTCAGGACTTCAAAAACATATTTCTGACCTAAAACTTCTCTCAAATAGTTGTTTTGAATTGCAGAACCTCATGACAGAATAAACAGTGTACACATATATAGTTAAAAGTACCAATTCATTGCTTCTGCTTACAGGCTGTTTCTGGGCCTGAAATCGCGTTTCCAGGTCGCTACTTGCTTCAGAATGTAGGTTAATACATTGAAATGACACATTATCTGTTAAAGATTTCGGGCCTTCCAAAACATATTTCTGACCGCCTCAAAACGGGTTTCCAGGGTCCTTCGGGCTTCGAGTGTAAATTTATTCATTGAAATGACACATTATCTGTTAAAGATTCCTGGCCTTCCAAAACATATTTCTGACCGAAATCTTCTTTCAAATAGTTGATTTTAGTTGCAGAACCTCATGCCAGAATGAACTGTGTACACATATATAGTTAAAAGTACCAATTCATTGCTTCTGCTTACAGGCTGTTTCTGATCCTGAAAACGCGTTTCCAGGGCTGTACAGGCTTCAGAGTGTAGGTTTATTCATTGAAGTGACACATTATCTCTTAGTTTCTGGCCTTCCAAAACATATTTCTGACCTAAAAGTTCTTTCAAATAGTTTTTTTTTCTTGCATAACCTCATGTCAGAATGAACTGTGTACACATATATTGTTAAAAGTACCAATTCATTGCTTCTGCTTACAGGCTGTTTCTGGGCCTGAAAACGCGTTTCCAGGTCGCTACTTGCTTCAGAGTGTAGGTTTATACATTGAAATGACCCATTATCTGTTAAAGATTTCTGGCCTTCCAAAACATATTTCTGAACTAAAACATCTTTCACATAGTTTTTATTAGCTGCAGAATCTCATGTCAGAATGAACAGTATACACATATATAGTTTAAAGTACCAATTCATTGCTTCTGCTTACAGGCTGTTTCTGGGCCTGAAAACGTGTTTCCAGGGCCCTACTGACGTTAGAGTGTAGGTTTAGTCATTGAAATGACACATTATCTCTTAGAGGTTTCTGGCCTTCCACAAAACATATTTCTGACCTACAACTTCTTTCAAATAGTTTTTTCTTGCAGAACCTCATGTCAGAATGAATAGTGTACACCTATATAGTTTAAAGTACCAATTTATTGCTTCTGCTTACCGGCTGTTTCTGGGCCTGAAAACGCGTTTCCAGCGCTCTATGGGCTTCAGAGTGGAGATTTGTACATTGAAATGGAACATTATCTGTTAAAGTTTTCTGGCCTTACAAAACATATTTCTGAGCAAAAACTTCTTTCAAATAGTTGATTTTAGTTGCAGGACCTCATGTCAGAATGAACAGTGTAAACTAGTAGAGTACACTGTTCATTCTGGCATGAGGTTCTGCAAATAAATACAACTATTTGAAAGAAATTTTAGGTTAGAAATATGCTTTGGAAGGCCAGAAACCTTTAACAGATAATGTGTCATTTCAATGAATAAACCTACACTCTTAAGCCCGTGGAGTCCTGGAAATGCGTTTTCAGGCCCAGAAACAGCTTGTAATCAGAAGCAATGAATTGGTACTTTTAACTATGTATGTGTACACTGTTCATACTGGCATGAGGTTCTGCAACTAAAAACAACTATTTGAAAGAAGTTTTAGGTCAGAAATATGTTTTGGAAGGCCAGAAACCTTCAACAGATAATGTGTCATTTCAATGTATAAACCTCCACTCTGAAGCCTGTGGAGCCCTGGAAATGCGTTTTCAGGCCCAGAAACAGCCTGTAATCAGAAGCAATGAATTGGTACTTTTAACTATGTATGTGTACACTGTTCATACTGGCATGAGGTTCTGCAACTAAAAACAACTATTTGAAAGAAGTTTTAGGTCAGAAATATGTTTTGGAAGGCCAGAAACCTTCAACAGATAATGTGTCATTTCAATGTATAAACCTCCACTCTGAAGCCCGTAGAGCCCTGGAAACGCGTTTTCAGGCCCAGAAACAGCCTATAAAGAGAAGCAATGAATTGGTACTTTTAAGATTACAGGTGTACACTATTCATTCTGACATGAGGTTCTGCAACTAAAATCAACTATTTGATAGAAGTTTTAGGTCAGAAATATGTTTTGGAAGGCCAGAAACCTTTAACAGATAATGTGTCATTTCAATGAATAAACCTACACTCTGAAGCCTGTGGAGCCCTGGAAATGCATTTTCAGGCCTAGAAACAGCCGGTAAGGAGAAGCAACGAATTGGTTCTTTAAACTATATAGGTGTACACTATTCATTCTGACATGAGGTTCTGCAACTAAAATCAACTATTTGATTCAAGTTTTAGGTCAGAAATATGTTTTGGAAGGCCAGAAACCTTTAACAGATAATGTGTCATTTCAATGAATAAACCTACACTCTGAAGCCTGTGGTGCCCTGGAAATGCGTTTTCAGGCCCAGAAACAGCCTGTAAGCAGAAGCAATGAATTAATACTTTTAATTATATATGTGTACACTGTTCATACTGGCAGGAGGTTCTGCAACTAAAAACAACTATTTGAAAGAAGTTTTAGGTCAGAAATATGTTTTGTAAGGTCAGAAACCTTTTACAGATAATGTGTCATTTCAATGTACAAATCTCCACTGTGAAGCCCGTAGAGCGCTGGAAACGCATTTTCAGGCCCAAAAACAACCTATAAGGAGAAGCAATGAATTGGTACTTTTAACTTTATAGGTGTACATTATTCATTCTGACATGAGGTTCTGCAACAAAAAACAACTATTTGAAAGAAGTTTTAGGTCAGAAATATGTTTTGGAAGGCCAGACACCTTTAACAGATAATGTGTCATTTCAATGAATAAACCTACACTCTGAAGCCCGTGGAGTCCTGGAAATGCGTTTTCAGGCCCAGAAACAGCCTGTAAGTAGAAGTAATGAATTGGTACAGTAAACCATATATGTGTACACTGTTCATTCTGGCATGAGATTCTACAACTAAATACAACTATTTGAAAGAAGTTTTAGGTCAGAAATATGTTTTGTAAGGTCAGAAACCTTTTACAGATAATGTTTCATTTCAATGTAGAAATCTCCACTGTGAAGCCCGTAGAGCGCTGGAAACGCGTTTTCAGGCCCAAAAACAGCCTGTAAGCAGAAGTAATGAATTGGTTCTTTAAACTATATAAGTGTACACTATTCATTCTGAAATGAGGTTCTGCAACTTAAATCAAATATTTGAAAGAAGTTTTAGGTCAGATATATGTTTTGGAAGGCCAGAAACCTTTAACAGATAATGTTCTATTTCAGTGGACAAATCTCCACTCTGAATCCTGTAGAGCGCTGGAAACGCGTTTTCAGGCCCAGAAACAGCCTGTAAACAGAAGTAATGAATTGGTTCTTTAAACTATATAGGTGTACACTTTTCATTCTGAAATGAGGTTCTGCAACTTAAATCAAATATTTGAAAGAAGTTTTAGGTCAGAAATATGTTTTGGAAGGCCAGAAACCTTTAACAGATAATGTGTCATTTCAATGAATAAACCTACAATCTGAAGCCTGTGGAGCCCTGGAAATGCGTTTTCAGGCCCAGAAACAGCCGGTAAGCAGAAGCAACGAATTGGTTCTTTAAACTATATAGGTGTACACTGTTCATACTGGCATGAGGTTCTGCAACTAAAAACAACTATTTGAAAGAAGTTTTAGGTCTGATATATGTTTCTGAAGTCCAGAAACCTTCAACAGATAATCTTTCATTTCATTGTAAAATCTCCACTCTGAAGCCCATAGGGCCCTGGAAACGCGTTTTCAGGTAGAGAAACAGCCTGTAAGGAGAAGCAATGAATTGGTACTTTAACTATATAGGTGTACACTATTCATTCTGACATAAGGTTCTGCAACTAAAATCAACTATTTGACAGAAGTTTTAGGTTAGAAATATGTTTTGTAAGGTCAGAAACCTTTTACAGACAATGTTTCATTTCAATGTACAGATCTCCACTCTGAAGCCCGTAGAGCACTGGAAACGCGTTTTCAGGCCCAGAAACAGCCTGTAAGCAGAAGTACTGAACTGGTTCTTTAAACTATATAGGTGTACACTGTTCATTCTGACATGAGGTTCTGCAACAAAAAACAACTATTTGAAAGAAGTTTTAGGTCAGAAATATGTTTTGGAAAGCCAGACACCTTTAACAGATAATGTTTTATTTTAATTTACAAGCCTCCACTCTGAAGCCCGTAGAGCGCTGGAAATGCGTTTTCAGGCCCAGAAACAGCCTGTATGTCGAATCAATGAAATGGTACTTTTAACTATATACATATATAGTTTAAAGTACCATTTAATTGATTCTACTTACAGGCTGTTTCTGGGCCTGAAAACGCATTTCCAGCACTCTTTGGGCTTCAGAGTGGAGGTTTATACACTGAAATGACAGATTAAACTGAGGTTACAATACCACAAAATATTGTAATTTTACAAAAATGTAAGTTCAGAATCCTTTATGTGTAATGATAAAAAACATATTTCCTATGCAAAGGTAAGTACTTTTAGAAAGCAGACTAAAAGAATCAAGTAGTTACCCAAAATTGCATGAAAAGCATCATTAACATACATGCATGTATAACATACATATACAAATATATACATATAGCAAATGTGAATAATCACTCCCCTGTGTATATTTATTTTACATATACCTCTTTGCAATGTTGATGAGGTAAAACAGTGCCTCCTGAAAAACTCTATGGTCATTGTTGACTACTGTGTCAAAGAGAAGAGACGTGTCTGGAAAGCTCTCTCCAAATAGCTGTTCTGCATGGCATCTATCTTCCTCCGATGAAAATGGGTCAACTGCAAAAGCAGACACCCAATTCAGGGAGGACCCCAACTCCTGTTCGTACATGTTTGCTGCCTCCACAGCAGTGGGCAGCAGCTCCTGTGAGATTCTTGCTAGACAACCAGCAGAGGCAAGCTGGTTTGGTATCCCTCTGCCTAAAATGTTGTGTGGGTAAAAAGCCTTTTTAGTTTATGACACAACCTTACCAGTTGTTATACGGCTTTATACCTACAAATACTACCATACCTGGTATCCTATGACAATGTTTGGAAAATAAGATGCAAGACCAATAAAACACGAGTCACTGGATACTATTTTTGGTAAATAAAATACATATCCACTGGAAATGCTTTAGCCAAACTTAAAAAAAATCTAGATATGTGCTCAGTAAGACAAAATTCACCCTTGAAGAAGCTGTCTGCACATAAGGCTGCCTGTCAATGTTGTGTCAGTGTTGAGCCAGCTTCTCCTGCATATACAGAGCTAGGTAAAACTCTCTGCCATGATCTACTGATGCCACTGTTTCAAATGACAGGGGCCTCTTTCAGCCAGATAATGCCACACTGCAAATGATGTAGAGAAACAGATGGACTACATTATGTAACAGTGAACGGGAAGGACAACCAGTAAACCTGTGACTAGCTCAGGGGCGCCCAAGGTTCACTGATGCACATGTGGTGTGAAAGCTTGTCCTTCTGGACAGATTCAAGAGAAGAGCTACTGTAGTGCAAACTGCTGAAAAATGTTAATGCTCTCTATAACAGAAAAGAGTCAAAACACATAGTGCATTGCAGCTTGCTGTGTATGGGGCTGGATAGCCACAGACAAGAGAGACTTTGACGTGTCCAGGTCGATCATTCACATGATTGTGCACATGATAGCAAAACAGTTAATCACCATTCAGTTACATTATATATTCCCCACAAAAGCTGACACAAATTGGAGCTGGATGTGCTTGTTTAGCAGGTGCTAATGGTTGAGGGCTGCCAAATAAGAATTAAACCACCAGTACGCTCAATGTTAACCTCAGTCGAAAGCTCTTTTCACTCCATTCAACTTTAATCTATACAATAACCAGGGCAATATTGTCAGATACTTATGTGGAATAATATTTTGTGCTTACATTTTAGATTATTAATTATCAAGTGCCCCTCCAGTGTCCTCAGAGTGGTCCTCTATGTTTATGTAAACTTCAGAGCGAACCTATATAGGGAATCTGAATTGTCCCTGAAAATTCATTACAACACAACGGAAAACAGCCAACACTCTAAGAAAAACACTAAATGGTAGGTAAAGTGCAAATTTAAAACACAACTATCGACTCCTGTTAACCAGTCAAAGGGAGTGCAATTCTGAGCAATAAGCCTTCACTGAATGTTCTGTTACAGAGGCAGTCCAGGCATTTTGCTGTGTACTTTCATGTCTGGGTTTTCTTTAAAAAGCAAGAAAAAAATATAGAAGAAAACAGTTTGATGTGAGATGTGTGCCATTGCTTAGTGACAGCACCAATTTAATTACAGAATGAGAGCTTTTTGTCACATGTTGAGATAAACAAACTATAGTGTACACAAAAAACAAATTGCAAACATAAATGCTAGGTCACTATCAGCAAACAACAGCCCTGTTTGTTTCTGAAATGAAAAGGTCACAGCATTCTTAATTTACTTTATTTATTAGCTTTATTTGAGAAATTAAAGCTTTACATTGAAGCATTAAAAATTATTTATGAAAACCTGGGCTTGTTTCAAACCTGTATGCTTTCTGTATCACAATAGCAGTGCAAGTCAACAGCAAGTAAATTTCCGCACGAAATTTGAAGTGTGATTGCGTGGTTGCTATCATAACTGTGGATGTTACTAGGTGATTGCGATGCTGATTACTAGCTACATTTTTCACCCATAGTGCACAGATGGAAACAGAGGGTGCGGGGTGCTACCCATGTGTGCACAGTGACAAGCAGCTCAGAGATTTAGAGAAAAATATCAGTTCAGTGCAAAACCCGCTGGAAAAGGGAACTGGGTGTTATATGAGATTTGGGGCTAAACTATGATAGGAACAGAGGTCTGGGTGTGGAGGCAGCAGCTTGGGGTCATCCTCTGGTGCTCCTGGCAGTGCTGGCTGCAGAAGCGACGGCAGCCTTCCGTGCTCCCAGTAGTCCTAGTCATGAAACAGCGAGTGGCACCAGCAGTGATGTGTTTGTGCCGACCTCTGGCTCAGCGACTTCTGGCGTGGCACCCACTGGTGTTAGTGTGTCCGGTGGGATAGGGTGGGGCCAGCTTGTCTGGAAGCGCGGGACGTAGGCCGCTCGTACATTGGGGACCATTCATTCTCCAGGAGCTCTTCCAGCTCCACGCAGCAGCATGAGTACAGCCCCTGGTAGGTGCAGTCCTTGGGGGAATGCCGTGGCTCGAGGCACCAACTGCACCATCCCAGCTCTGAGAGTGGTCTGACCAATTTTCTCTCTGAGATGGGGGTGGGTTGAGCCAAGGCTGGTCCATGTCCCTTGAGGCTGCGCCCTCCGAGATGAACTGTAAATGCAGCCAGTCCAGGGGGTCCTGGCTGTAACTGGCTGAAGTCTTCACCAGTAAAGGGAGGAGACCCGTGCTCAGTCCTGCAGTCCTGTGAGGGTGCTCTACCCCCACGCCTCACACCTTCTTGTGCCCTTCTTACTTTTGATAGAGAAATGCCTCCATCTACCACTGCCTCTGCTTCTCTTCTTCTCATACTCCGCATCCATATCAGGTCTTTATTCAGAAAACCTAGTCTGTTCCTAACTGACTTGTTGCTTGAGGTCCTTTCTAGCAGTGAAGCAGATCTGCCAAAATCCTTTGATAAAAGCATAGAATCTAACTGAGCAGTGTCATTTTCAATTTCAACAGGCAAAAACAGCATCTAATAGGCAACCCTGAAAGACTTTTGAAAGCTTTTGAAATTAAAAAGTAAACAAGAGGAAGGTCCATAAAATTCTATTCTGAAATGGAAGGATTTATGGAGGAAATGTTTCTTTGTCATTGGGCATTGTCGGGAGGGTGGAAATTAAAAAAAGAAAGCACTGTTCTTGGACAAGTGAGTCATTCTCAAATCATTCTTCATCTTCAGAACCTGCCATTTCCTCTGAATCTGCAAGTTCATCCAGAATCAATGCTGCTTGTTAAAAAAAGTGTGTAGAGCAACGTGATAAGACCTTGGGTTTCAGAGGAAATCTGAGGAAGCTGCCCTGAAGTGACATGAAACATTTGAGTGCATCCCAGAAGTCTTTAGAGTGTTCATATATTTGGCTTTTGAGTACAGAGTTAAACTGGCTCTTTCACATTTGTAAATATTCTTTGAAACTGTCTGCTAAATATGGTTATTAATGTACATAGTATTCCATTAAGATGTTCCAACTGTTTAGCACACTCATGATATCTCAGCAGTAGTGTACACATTATTGGGAAAATTAAGATTGTTTTAATGATATTGTTCTGTAATGATATTGGCCAACTTTAGAAGTAAATCATATAACAAATATTTCCGTCTTTCATTTCATTTCAGCAGTGCTAATGAAAACAAGTACACTTAGCCACAGTCTTCTGGAAGGTGAGTTTTCAGATTTTCAGGTCAATACATTTCTTAGCAGCTGTACTGGTTAACAATAAAAAATCTTCTTAAAATGAGAGACCCTTACCTAGTTTGGGTTAATTACAGTCATTTTGTGTATTTGAATGTTTCCAAAAAATTTCCTACAAACTGAGTGGATTTTAGTTGGATTACTCACTTAATGTGGGAATGTGTATACGATCTGTGGATCACCTAAATAAATGACCATGAGAAGTAGAAGTATTTTATACCAAATGAAATAACTAAATTAAACTTTGTTTATATTAAACTAAAACAAAATAAATATTATGCTAAACAGTAAAAATTCCCTTTGGGATGACTGGTGTCCTGGCAGTTAAGTAATATACATAAAGTACACAGCCATATACATAAAGTACACAGTGAGATGAAATATCATGAAGGATCTGCCCCTGCAACTGGAAGGCACCACTGAGGTACCCTTGAGCAAGGTATTTCTCCTGCATGGTGCTCCCTGGTTGCTGCATTCCTGGCTGCCCGCTGCTTCACTTGGGTTAAATGCAGAGAACAATTTCATGCTGTTCACACTGTGTGCCATGTTGTGGTGTGTTCATGTATTTACACTTACACTTTAAATACAGTTACGTCTTCCATGGTTCAAAACCCAATCCAGATTAGCAGTTGGCTTCTGTGGTATTAATTTTCACATGCAATTGGTGTTAACATATTTTTAGGGTTATGCTAAATTCATCTATTTGCATTTAGAATGCTCTGTATTTTTCACACTTGAAATGCCCTAAACTCACAGGAGGCTTCTATAAGGAGGCTTCTTTCACAGGAGGCTTTCTTGGCGAAACAATGTTTCGCCAAGAAAATTAATACAAATCTTCATAACTATCACGTTTTTATTGGTGTAAAACAAAAAAAATGCTCATAAAAATAAGGTTGCTCTCCTAATTTCAGCTCCTCAATAGCGTTACAGTTGTATACGGCTCTGGTCAAAAACGTGAAACAGCGCCACCTCCAACCACGGTGAAACAGAGAATTTCAGTGAAACATGTTTCACTAGTGTCCCCATTCATTTAAATATAAATCTCCTCAGACCCCGGCGGCTCGAGGATTATTGATGACTGACATAACACTGTGGCCAATCACCGCCTTTGAAAAAAGTTTTCACTTCATTCTATTTTATGTACTGAGCACTGACCTTGAGTGTGAGACTGAAGCTTCGTACATAACAAAACGCGTAACATTATTTAGTAGTATTTATTCATAATATTTCTTTTTATTTTGGATTTTATTATTCGTCTACGAGTGCACAGAAGGAAGGGCATTAGCTTGTTAGCTTGACCAATGGCTAGGACAGGAGCGACTGCAAAACCTGGCTTTTCTTTCAATGGGAAAGAAACTGGTGAAATCCTTGGGAAAAAATCCCTGCTGGTGTGACAGAGTGATTAACAACTTCACCAGGAAGACCAGGAGGGTAGAATTAATTTATAAGGTGAGAAAGAGGTTAGATATGTTTTCTTGGGATGTAGAAATATTGTTAATTATATACTTGCTATACTATGCTAATAACTATTCTTATTAAACTAAACATTTCATCCAAGGACCTATAAAACCTTTGACTACAAACCAATAGTGCAAAGGCATGCACGTTCGTCACTCAAGAGGCAGAAGACATGATTCCATTCATCAAAAGCTTGCTTTTTATTCATGTATACACATCACTAAAAAGGACCATGAAACCATCAAAGATGGCAGAGACAAACAGAAGCCTTGGAGCTGGGACTTATTGTTGGTGGGGTGGGCCCACAAAGACCGAATCACAGCAAAAGATACCCACATACACTCATGCACACACACAGCCTGTGAAGTCAAGCCTACAAGATTGGAACACAGCACCCAGGGGAAAGTTCCACCACCTTCAAGGGACAGCCACCACACCACTACCAGAGCCCAGGGCCCTGTTTCAAAAAGCGGGTTTGAAAAACTCAGAATTAAAACCGATACTCAGGGTTGAGTAACCCCGAGCTGTCCAACTCGGAGTATTCGGTTTCAGAACGGCTGATAACAATTAGTTCAATCAACGCGGAGTTGCTTTAACCCCAAGTTAAGCGTGCACCAGGATACATAAAGCCTTGATAAATGGAGCACAGATTATGCAATTCACCATGGAGACGGAAGGAAAGAAGGCGCGTTCAGTGTATTTCACATTGGTGGAAGTAGAAATTATAATGGCAGCATATGCAGATTACAAACACATTTTGCACAAAAAATGTAATATAGCCTCAGCTGCAAAAGAAAGGGAACTTGCATGGCAAAAAATAGCTGACAGAGTCAATGCGTGAGTGTTAATTTAAACACTGATCTAGGGTTTTCCACCCATTTAACACGTTAATATAATATAATATAATACAATATGTGTGTTGTGCGCAGGTGCAACCCAACAGGCCCCAAACGTACGTGGCAGCAAGTCAAAATGAAATATAAAAATATACTCCAAA
>JBBIGA010071131.1:0-12019 GCA_037576975.1 Alestes dentex
CAGCAGAGGAGAAATGTCCGTGCAAAATGTTTCACTTCTTGTAGTCAGACAGAACAGAGAGGTGAGTGAACCTGCAATTGATCGAACGTCATATAGTACTGTTTTTAACCATAAGCCGCACAGTCAGATACCACATCACCTTCTGCTGGCTGTGTAATGAGCTAATTGAGCGTCATGAGCTACATTTAGATCGCCAAATCCATAGTTCCAGTTATTTTGGTGAGAGTAACTTAAAAGTAATGCAATAGTAGTGTAATGCCTTACATTTTAAATACAGTAATGTTGTAATGGAACGAATTACTTTGAAATGACAGTAACTAGTAAGTAACGCATTACAGTTTTGAAGTAACTTGCCCAACACTGATAAACAGTATAACAAAAAACTGTACACTATACAAAATATTATATAAACATAAATATAGAAGTTTGTGTGTATGTATATGAACATATATACAAAATCTCTGAACTGATTAAAATTTTCTGTACCAGCCACTAGAGAGCCTACATAGAGAGGCCTCAAAGTAGTGACAGTATCAATATGAAGTGTTACAGTTCATTCCACAGTGACACCGAATGTCCCAGACATCACTGACTCAATTATCCTCTCACAGCCACTAACAGATTTCTCGGCAGGAAATCAACAGCCGCTAAGGCTCTTCAGGAGGTCGCTGATTACAGATTCATTACCGGACTCATGCGAGTGACCCAGAGAGACGGTCAAGAGTCTTTCACCACAACTTCTCGGAACCGTTCAGAAGGACTGAGTTACAGGGTGGGAAGAGATCTGAGGCAGTGGGGACCATTAGCACCAGGGCCAGATGGGAAGTGTATTAAGTGTATATCCATATAAGTGCACCGTTAAATGCATTCGTCTTCGGCAAAGAAGACAATGTGGATTATGTGGTGATATCGAAGCTTCCAGAATGTAAATCACCTTGTCCTCTTGGCCAGCGCTGGGGATACACACCACTTTCTGAATGTGAAAAATTAATGGGAAACAGCCCCGGCAGCGGGGGAAAAGTTCAGCGCTGAGTTTGCCTGATGTTTTAAACTTTGAGTCCCACCAGAGGGTCAGGGTGAAGGATCAGGGCAGCTTTACCTGCCAAGCACATTACAGTGAAAAGACAGAATGAATTTTACATTTTGTCTCCTGTTACTGAGACTGGACTGGAGGCACTAGGAGCTAAAACCAGAAATCCATAGCCATTGCTGTCTCTAATCGCTGCAATAAGATGCACATAACCTAAGTATGAAAGCATTCGTGCAAATAGGCCCCCGGAGGATGTGTTGTCATTCTGTAGTTCACCGCAAGCTCTGGATCTAAGATTACTCAGTCAGAAGTCCGGAATGGCCTTCAGTTTAGTGTTTAAAACATTCACTCCCATAGGACATGGAAGAACAGCAGAAAATCCTATTTATTAATCCAACACTCTAGTACCACCAAAATTCAGAATCTGCGAGAAGAAGATGGCTGGATGGTAATTTATAGGAATAACTGAAGGCGACTACAAGTGATAATCGATGACCTTCTGATCCCCAAACCTCTGTCCAGTTTTAACCCAGCCATTCAGGAATGTAAAGTAAAGCGGCCCCTTTTAGTCACACGTGAACAGTGTAAAATAGGGGCGCCAGGGGAGCAGAGTGTGAGGACGGTTCCTTGCTCAAGGGTACCTCAGTGGTGCCACTAGCAGTCTTGGGATTCGAACCCACAACCTTATGATCGCAGGGGCAACTCTCTAACCACCAGGCCACCAGCTGCCCACACTCAGTATACCAATATACAACAAGAGAATTACAATATCAAGTAGCCAAAATAGGGATATTGTTGTTTTGAATCCTGAATGACCTTAAATGGCTTTGACCCAGAGTTCCTCATCATGCATTTGTCTACAAAAACCACGCAACCTCAAAAGTGAACTGAAAACAGGCTTTGAAGATAAAAAAGAACGACATCTTACACTGCTTAAAAGAACCCGCCGCCGACAGATCTTAGGCCCGAGCCGACGCTGACATTCATTTGCTCTTTCCTAGGAAAGTAGTTGTCAAGATGGTGACCTTGTCTTCCCAAGGAAACTTGATTTTAAGTGGCTTCTATTTATTACAGCCCCCTAAAACTGGATTACACATGCCACAACCACTTAGTGAGCATGCTAATGGCTACAGTATGATATATTAAACAGCTCTGTTAATGCTCATTACCAGCCTAGTCAATGTTTTAGCTCAACTCCTCATATCGTCTTCTTCCTTAACAGCCATGTACAGTCTACAAGGGTGCTTTCTCCCTCCTTAAAATGCTCTATAGTGGAGGCGTGACAAAGCCTGGGCATCAGAGGATACAGCCCTGAGTGTTTCTTGAATAGTTCCAGATCTCAGAAATTATAATACTTTTAAGTCCTGGACCTTAAGATAATCCTGTGTGTCCTTCTGACCCTATCATAGATACAAATCAAAACTATAGACCCCTCAGCAAGCGAAGTGCACCTCTCCATCCAGCAACAGAATGGAGCTTGAAACAAGTTTATACTTTAAACAATAATATATTTAAACAATAACCTGTAATTTATAGTATATCTTCAAAATTTTAGGCAAAGAAATTGTACAGTTTTATTCAGACCAGGCAGCAAAATTTCTAGCACATGCTAACTTCATTGAATTTGAATAGACATACCATTTTACATAACAATGAATGATTTATCAGTGTTTACAGCTTACAGTGTACAAGACCAGTGAGAACCAGCTAGCAGTAGAGGAGCCTTTAAAAATGGACAGTCATGTAATAAAGGCTAGCCTTCTGTAAGCTCACTGCAAGTGCTCATATAAGCTTGTTACAACCTCTTTTCCTTTGTAATCATACAACTACTACTAAATTACTATTGGGTGTTTCTCATGTAGCTCATAACAGAATTAGAAATAGTTGAATGCTTGAAAAGCAATAGAGCGTTCAGCAAGCCTCCATGACCACTGAGAGTTTTTCTAACTGAAGGGTAGCCTATACATTGATGGTCGTGTGAAATAGACACCATTGTAGCATTGAGTTTGATCCTAAATCCTGTTTACATACAAACATACCATATAAAATATGCCAAAATTGACGTAGTTCAGCTATCAGAAACACAATGTTGGCAAAAAGGCCTGATCTGAAACTTTTAACTGTATATAATCCACACTGAATGAGCTTTAGACGGTCAAAGCTAATGTTAAACTGTCTTTCGTAGCGATCTCTGCACTGTGATCTTGTGATACAGGACTAATTATAGCATAAGGGTTTGGTTTAATGTGCTGTATGTATTTTCGATTGTCATGCATGGATTTAGCTCATATGCAAAGTTGGCTACGCAACATGCTAAAACCTCTGAACCATATCAGAGCTTAATACAATCAAAGCTCGCCTATTTGGGCACGCTAATGAGTGCAAATTAGCATAATTTTTCAACCCTGATCCCATATGAGATAATGAGAATAGGCCAGTAAGGAACTGCTTCAACATGTGCAGTGAAACATTGACCTCTGCGATTCCAGTGTAGACTAGCGATGCATGCTAATGCCTCTGGTGTGCCACGCCATTAAATTTTGACCTCGGCTCCATGCTTGCGTTAATCATGTTAGAGCAAACCTAATCACATAAGCAGCCTTGAAACGCCACACAAAGCCTTCGGACTTTAATGGGCAGTGTGTAAACTGTAAGCGCCCTTCAAAGGCCAAACAGCGATGTCAGAAGACTTAGCTGAAGATGAGGTTGGAGTCCTGTTGAAGCCAAGAGTCTAAAGGATGTCAGGGTCAGACCTAGCATAGTTGGAAAGATTATAAAGGAGCAAGTTCGTCCTTTCAGAAGGGCAGAAAGCAATTCTGTGGACAGACTAGAAGAACAAGGCCCAACGTGCAATGCTTTTGGAATCCATCCTTATTTGAGATTGTTATGTCCATTAAAATCATTCTAAAGTGACAGTTTCCCCCAAATGTAGAAGATTAGCCGAGTTTTGCACTGTAGCCGGAGAGGCTAATCCAGCTAACAAGTAATGGAATATTCCTCTAATTTTGTAATTTGTGGAAAGTTATTGATGATTTAGGCCATTTTAATATGACAGACAAACACACAAACAAACTACGCAACACATTGTCAATGTCAGGGCAAAATCCAAAATAAGTTTATGGAACAAGATGTCTTTCCAAGTAACCCGATTTCACGAGTTTTCATGCAGCCATCACGAAATACAATTTAATCAAAATACATGCTCCGATCACGATTAAGGGCTTTTTTTCGTGCTACGACAACACTTCACTTTTTTGTGCTGGGACAACGCTACACTACCCGAAGTATTTTCATGCGCACTGCGTTAAATCACCAGTATCTGCGCTAACTGGTGACTCTTACGGTTAGGTTAAGGTTAAGGTTAGGGTTAGGTTAAGGTTAGGTTAAGGTTAAGGTTAAGGTTAGGGTTAGGTTAAGGTTAAGGTTAGGGTTAGGGTTAGGTTAAGGTTAGGGTTAGGGTTAGGGTTAGGGTTAGGTTAGGGTTAGGGTTAGGGTTAGGGTTAGGTTAGGGTTAGGTTAAGGTTAAGGTTAGGGTAAGGTTAAGGTTAAGGTTAAGGTTAGGGTTAGGTTAAGGGTAAGGTTAAGGTTAAGGTTAGGGTTAGGTTAGGGTAAGGTTAAGGTTAAGGTTAGGGTTAGGTTAAGGTTAGGGTTAGGGTTAGGGTTAGGTTAAGGGTAAGGTTAAGGTTAGGGTAAGGTTAAGGTTAAGGTTAAGGTTAAGGTTAAGGTTAGGGTTAGGTTAAGGTTAGGGTTAGGTTAAGGTTAGGGGGAGGGTAAGGTTAAGGTTAAGGTTAAGGGTTAGGTTAAGGTTAGGGTTAGGTTAAGGTTAGGTTAAGGTTAGGGTAAGGTTAAGGTTAGGGTTAGGGTAAGGTTGAGGTTAAGGTTAGGTTAAGGTAAGGAATAAACTCATTATTTGTCTCCTACTGTCTGAGTCGTGAAGCGTTGTCCTAGCATGAAAAAATGCCCTAAATCGTGATCGGAGCACATATTTTAATTCAATTGTATTTTGTGTTGGCTGCACAAAAACTCATGAGACCGGGCTCACCAACCACTCACTGGGACTAGAGGTCATCAGTAGGTCATCAGTAGGTTATTGCCGATACCACTAAAACTACAGGTAGTCAATATCAGTTGATACTATCAACCAACTGGTATATCGGCCCGGCTCTAATCTGTCTGTCTCTCTGGATGTCTGTGTGTTTTAGAGGCTGCGGTCACTAGGCGGTAGTCATCATTCCTGGCAGGCAGCAGAGCATTATGAGGGCAGATTGGAGCTGATACATGATTGTGCGAGGGCAGGGACACAGAAAATGGCCAGTTACCGCGTGGAGGGCGATAATGGCCTGTTCAACTGCTGATCGTGTTGATGATGAAATGCAAAAAAGAGAAGCTGAATTCATTCCTTGGCAAAGGTTGAATTTTTTTCACAGCATAAAGCTATGACTCTGCCCCTTTTGTGAGAGCACACAAATGTGAAAAAATAAGATTTCATATAAACACTCAGAAGACACATGTAGGTTCACTGGTGGGTTTAGAGAGTAAATAAGATGGATTTTTGTGTTGTAGATGTCTGGTTCCATTCATCTCCATTTTAAAGGGTCATGAAGCTGCTCAACATTGAACCATTTAACACCAAACCCTCTGCCTACATATAAAAGTTAGAGATTCAGAAACTGCTGTTTTAACAAATCTGTGTCCTGTTTTGTTATCTCTAATTCATATTTAACAAGATCAGAAGTAAAATGATGTAGCAAACACTGAAGTATGTCATTCCTGCGAGTAGACAATTTATTCTGATTAGTGTTACAAGAACTTGGGGGTCCCATATTGTTTTATGTTGTCATGTGTATAATTTTTATAGGCTGTGCTGCTTCTACTTTCTTCTCTTGTTTTGTCCACTTTGCTGCTGTAACAATGTAAATTTCCCGCCTGTGGGACGTATAAAGGGTTATCTTATCTTATCTTACTCCGGGATCACTCACTCGCCATAGCAGTGCTGACGCTTCAACGGTGGTGAATTTTTCAGCGGACATGATTTTCTCATTGGACCTAAAACAGCTCCCTAATTTCACAGGCGAATTATTTACCCTGTGATATTTTTAACAGTAACAATGTTCTTCTCATGAATTCATAGCCTCCTTAATGGACACCAAAAACATGTTATATATCATTAAAGTTTATTCTATATTAGGGACCCCTAGCATTTAGATTTTGAGGCTTTCCAGGGGTCTCGCATCCTCAGGAAGCTCAGATTGAACTGAACTACTATATAACGTATATCTAGTGATTAATTGAGTGATCTGACTTGTATAAAAGCTTGTCACCACAAGACTGAATGTATCGTAAACGGACAGAATGTTTTTCCAGTTTGGATCTGTTGTTGGCGGTGAATGTACAATAGCTGCTGTTTGAGTTGGCCTTTTGGGCCGGTGTGGCGCGTGGTTTGGAAAAATCGGGGTCAGTTTTATAAGGGGGTTTTATAAGGGGCAGCTGTGATTACATTCCTGCCCTGTTCGCCTTCGTTATGAAGCCGAAAGGGGAGCCGAAGTAAAGCAGAAGGTGTGAAAGTGCACTAAAGTGCAGCTCTCACCAACCAAAATATACACAACGCTCACATGTCCCAAACGCTTTCGCTGATTCTGCAGACCGAACAGGGTGTGTGTTACAGCCAGAACACGAAAACACACTCAAATGTTTCCCAATATTTACTTTATCCAGAGAAAGGGGCACTGTGAAAACCCTCAGAGGTGTGTGTGTGTGTGTGTGTGTGTGTGTGTGTGTCTTTATGTCTAGAACCCGCATTAAGTGCATTTAGTGCCAGAGGGGCAGTTCAGTACTTTTCTCTCTCAGTACATACCTGCACGAACCCCTAATGATAAAGAGACAGTTTCAGAAGAAAGACTTTATATTCATAAGATCGGAGGTGGAGCTTAGCGTAAAAATGAGCCTTAAAGTGAACTGTGTTTGTAAAAAACATAAAACCTCACGTTTTTATTACATTAACTTTTCATTTCATGGAGCTACTGTTAATTGTCCCTAGACAGGAGCATATTATGCAAAACCTCTCTCAGACTGATGATACACAGAACAATAAGCAATTAACCTTATCTCAGTCATCTCCATTCCCACATATTAGCCGAAATGGATTCAAACTGAATCTTAACTGAAATTCTTAAATGTATTTGCTCACTTACAGTTAAACCAAACAGGTTTTCAGACACTTTTGTTTTTGGCTTTTTATTCACTTTCAGTGCAAACATCTACTTCATACTCCCACTTAATGTCTTGTAACTAATAAATGTAAACAAAAAATGAGATGAGCTATTCCTAAGTATAAATAAAGATGGGTTTAAAAATAAAAGTTGATAGATAAAAGTATTGTAAAATATGAATCTAATGCTACAAAACAAAAAATATTCTCATCAAAGCTGTGTCTGGTGTTGCTATAAAAGAAGTTTCATTTAGCTGGGAAATTTCAGGCATGTAGTGATCTTGTTGACGGTGAAGAAACCTCCTGAAGTTCTCAGGGACCGCATTTCTGAACCAAATAGGAATTAAAAATCTACAGAGCCCTTGCCAAGACCTTAAACGGCCTTGTCAGCACAACTGGTTTCATAACATGCAAGAGGAAAGTTCATGGAGCTGCTGCAAAGCTCAATGCAAAACAGGAGCACCATGCAAAACATCTCTCAGAATGATGATAAGGAAGGTAGGAGAGAAGCCAGCAGTCACTGGAGGAGCTGCAGGAACAATAAGCAATGAACTTCACCGCGATCATCTCTATCCCTGCATCCCACACTGAACTCCACTGCTGAAAAAGAAACTCAGATATGAGTCTAAAATCGTTGCACAAGCCTTAGGGCCTATCAGAACAGTTTTGGAACTTCTAACTATGGTCAGACCAAACAAAAATAGAATTATTTGGCAGCAACTTGGCTTGTCATATAGAAATAAGGAGAAATAAGGACACCACACCCACCTCTTCGATAGAAAAATGAATAGAGTGACAAACCTGAGAGATATTACAGGAACATGTAATCTCAAAGACGAAAGTGTCAGTGAAATATGGTGGTGGCAGTGCAATGGTCAAGAGATACTTTGTTGTTTAGGGCTGCTTCAAAATCATGAATTCTGCTCTCTAGCAGAAAAAAGACTTAATTTTTTAACCCACGTACATGTTCTTGCAGACAACCAGCTCATAATAAGCCCAAACCTTTGTCCCACCCTGGCTTGTCATCAGTGTATTGATTAGCAATCTGTCACGTTGGAGTTTTAGTCTGGCCTCAGCGCTCAGTATTAAATAGCGATCAGTAGCTAGTTACGTTTGGTGGAGCTTGTTCATCAAAAGGCACTGTATCATTGTTTCTCCATTATCTGACTCCATGAATGTGTGTGGAATCCAGGGTTCAGTAACATGATGCTGTTGGCACGTATCTCCGGTGGTGTAGTTTTTATTGAACACAACTCCTCCATTCCACCAGAGGAGATAAATATTTGAGAAAGAAATAGGATTTGGCATGTAGGACTCAGAGAGGGCATGAAAGTGTGTGTGTGTGTGTGTGTGTGTGTGTGAGTGTGTGGTAAGTGTTTACAGGTTCTGTTGGGCCGTAATGCTCCTTTTCGAGTCCTTGAATGGTTTACAGAAGCACGCGATAAAGCCTAATGAAGGATGATTGCAATAACATTACAAAGTGACCTACTTTTGAAGAGATGTTAGAGAAGCAGGACACTGTGAATGCGCAAAGGCCTTTTGTTTTCTCTCAGAATGTAGCCTGACGTCAGTTCTGCCTGACTGAAAGCGAATGAATGATTTGAACTCCTCAGCTTTGACCAGGTCCGGCACTGAACCATAAAAATAAAGGAGAATGCTGCTAAAAGAATATTATAAATGCACTAAAGCATATCCAGATACCTGTTCCTCCAGTGTTTCTTCTGAAATAAGGGGAATTAATAGGGGTAGTTTTACGCCTCTTCTACTGGTCACTTGATTAGAAACATCTACCGCGTGCTTTCACTCACTGGTCAGTTTATTTTAAAGTGTGTGAGTGGTGGCCACTATGAAGTCGGTGTTTGAATACATTTTGAGTGGTTAAAAAATTTCAGAAATGTTTTCCTGATGAAGAGGACTCTGATGTGCAAAGTCAGGGGATTATATTTACATTTGTGGCATTCAGTAGACTCTTTATCCAGAGCAACTTTCATTCCCTACTACAGGGGGCAGTCTCCCTGAAGCAACTTGGGGTTAAGGGTCTTGCTCAGGAACCCAGTGGTGGTCTGCTGAACATAGGACTCGAACCCATGACCTCTTGGACCAGAGGCAAGTATCTTGCCCACAAGACCAACAGCACCCTCATATGGGCAGATCCACTCTCATATGACTGTGTCTTTTTTTCTGAGGACCTCAAGGACTTTAATTAAAGTAATCGTGAAGATTTTTAATACATATTTAACATTGAAAGTTGAATCAAATCTCGACCTCAACCTATCTTTCAGTACGTTGAGGAGCCCAAACTCACTTTGGCCGTAAAGCCTGGCTTTGATTGTGAATGCGGTGTGTTTTCTGCCTCTGTGATGAGTGTATGGATGGTGCAGTGGCGCAGTGTGTGCTCAGGTGGAGGTAATAAACAGGCTGAGAGATTGAAGTCTACACTGATCATATCACATTGGACCGCCTTATCAGAACCAGCACTCAGCAATCGATCTGCTCAGGCTCCAGAAAAGAACACACCTGAACTCTCCTCCACCTGCAGATATTCAACTCCTTTCATCACATTTATCCAGTTAATTCACTCCTGTAATGACCCAGACAGGACAGAGCAGGACAAACACATGCAAGGTGCATTTGTTACTGCATTTGAGTATAAATGTAAACTATATATATATATATATATATATATTTAATTGATAAATCTTTATTGATCCCAGAGGATATTGCTTACGTTACAACTGCACAGACACACAGAGACAAGAACAATATAAAATACAAAGTCTAAATAAGTAAAAAAAACTCTGAAGAAATACTATAAACACAAATGCTGGGTATAACCAGTGGTTTGGAGTCTGTTATTGTCACGGGAGGTGCTCAGGGGGAGTGAGGCGAGGCACAACTGCAGGTTCCAGAAGATGTTTTTTTTAATACAAAAAGACACAGACTCTACACTACAAAAACAAAAGGGCACAATGGCCTAACTGAAGAACACCAAACAGCAGATACACAAGGAAGGGGGTCACATGCAGGAAACAAACAGGGCAGTTGTGATGGTTGACCAAAATAAGACTAGAACTTAAATACAAAACACACTCTGACAAGAACCAATCATAGGACACAATCACTTAAACTAAAACACAGGACAGGTGACAATGTGACTGCAGACACGAACATACTCCAATTTCAAAATAAAAGTCTCCATACTGAAATCCAGCCCTAACAGTTATTGAACGTAACAGAGATCAGTTGTAGATCAGTAATACTGATATAAGTAGTGGTATTCACATGGTAAGACTATTGCATATAAAGATAAGATATTGATGATTTATCACTCAAAAAACCTGCACATGATATAATACATTTGCGTGCCACCCCCACCCCACCCCACCCCACCAATCAACAAATACTTTCACAAGCCCCCAAACCTGGTGATATTTAACCACCACTAAAATAGCTTTACTAAATAAGCACATTCAACATTCCAGATTCTTGTGTTTCTTTCTGCTTGCAAATATAAGCTCAGTTAAAGCCTCCTGTTCTGAGCTGTTGATGCTTCAGTGCGGATTTTATTGGGCGTAAATTCTTTTTTGGACTACAGACATGACCTTTTTAATGCATTTCCCGCACTAGATTGGATAAATATGTTGCAGAAGTGACAGCATCTTTGATTTATTTGTTCCAAATGTCATTACTCATCCGCAATGCAAAACACAGCAGTCAATCTTCCTTAAAGCGAGCAATGAGGATTTCCAGCTTGACATTTAGTCTGTTATTATAAATTAAGTTATTACTGAATCGTTGCAAATTTGGGAATTTTATTGCCGAGCTGAATGAAGATGTATCCGTAGATTTACTCCTTTAATTTTATTCAAAGGCTTTAAAGGAATGGTTCAGAAAAAATGTAATTTGTTCATTTTTTCCACTGACTAATCAGACAAAATATGTTTGGAGTCAAAATTCTGCTTCCATACTTTAGAACTGGAGTGTTGCCAACATTTCTAACACTAGGAGTCAATAGTCACCCAAATGTTTTCTGTAAATACATTGTTAAAACTTTCCTCAACCTGGTCAAACAACATCCAGCTCTTCACTCAGGTGGAGCAGACTTGTGGATGTGGTTTAGGACACAGTATGACTTACGGGGTGGGGTAAAAATTAATGAAACTTGAGTGCAAAATGCAGCTGTTTCAGACAACATCAGGCCTGGTATTCACAAAGCTGCTGTAAATTAGAGAACTAGGCCACACCCACAGGTCTAGTTCTGTTTAACCCTTCGGAACACGAGCAGCATGGATCCATGTTGGAAGCACCACAAAGAGTAAACTGTAAATTGTCTCTTCATATGGAAGTTCCCATGGTGTGTGTTGGTGCTTGAGGTGTCAGACGTCATGCTGAGCTATGTTTGGTGCTCCTGTGTCACATAGAACCAAAGTTATTGTAATTTTAAAAACATGTAATAATAGTAATAAGCACTACTGGGGTTTAAAAACAGCGTCACACACAAATGAACATAAAGAACAAAAAGGAACACATTTCTTTTTAGTTTTTAGAAACAAACAGAAAAAAACCCAGGAGAACTTTCAGGATAGTCTCCGCCCACAAGTGGGAGGGGAAAACCCGCAGAGGGAGGGGTGCCGGAGAGCGGCTGAGCGGCGGCACGCCGAGAGAAAGAGCAGCAAACAGCGACAGTGTAGGAGAACAAACACCGGTTCTAGACTGTTTTACACCGTTTATATTTACTGAAATCGGAGTTTACTGATACACTCTGAGTTCTGAGGGTAAAC
>JBBIGA010071172.1:0-12018 GCA_037576975.1 Alestes dentex
AAATTCTGCTTTTTGGTCAGGGAAAGTCATGGAAAAGTCAGGGAATTTTAAGTCTGACTTAGGGTGGGAACCCTGTCTTCCTCTTGGGACACACCAGCAGGCTAAGCACTGGTTCTCCCATCCATCACCTCAAAATAATAAAGATAATGAATAGTAAATGTCCTACATACTTTAACACATTTCACACATAGTATTTAATCATATGCATTGCACTAAATCACCCTGTTTTACAGTCCCAGACTGTTTTATAGTCACAGATTAATATATGTTATACTGACTAGTAACATTATTTGTTACATAACAATATTTTACAGGTCTACTAGTCACGAATGGCCAAACTGAAGTTGGATCTGTCTTTGTGCTCTTACTAGCTCACTGTAATTCTAGCTGTAAGCTGTAGCTAACGAGAGGATTACAAGTCAATTTGACAATCCAATGTCATTTATAGTGCCATTTCAGTTAGCACTGAAAATATCTCACTTATATCGTTAATTCCAAGTATAAACTGAATCAGACATGATAATATCATGTTTTAAAGCTGTCTTACCACAACTCTGCCCTTTGACGAATTTATGGTGAAAATATGATCAGCCCATCAAGTGAGACTGCTTATCCACAGCATTTCATCAAAAAAATTTTGATTTCATGCCATAAACCTTTTAATCAATTATTTCAATAATTGTAGCTCAAGTTGTCATCTTCACAGTCAGATTTATAATTAGTGATTGGGCAGCTGAGATGTAATGATGAGGTTTTGCAGTCATCAAAAAGACACGTTTGCTTGTTTAAACCAGTGTTTTTTGATACAAGCAATCTGCCAGTGAAACAAGATGATACAATGCATAAAAACAATGAAAAATGTGTAGAAATGGGTTCATTTTTAGGCATGTTCTCCCGCCAGGTTCTCTGGTTTCCTCCCACAGTCCAGAGACATTCACACGTCATGCTAATTGGAGATGTGAAATTTCCCCAAGGTGTAAATCTATACGTCTGCCCTTTGATGGACTGGCAGCCTGTCCAGCGTGTTTCCCCACCTTACACCCTGTGACCGCTGGGATCAGACTCCAGCACCCCCTAAGACCCTGGTTATGGAAAAGTGGGCAGTGTGGGCTTGTAAATGAAACTAGATCTATTCCCATGAGAAAATGGAAAGTGTGTGTGTGTTTGCTATAAAACCAACGTTTGGAGACAAACTTTGGTTTTATGTACAAAAAAAGTCTCTTCCTCCCGTGGATTTGAACCGGCAATCATCTGATTCAGAGATCAGCACTTCGCCGCTGCCTCTAACCAAGCCATTTATGGACAGCGGAAAGCGTAGCAGCATTCATAAGCTGAATGTTTTTTATTTAATTTTTAAACATGTGTTTTGAAGTCTTTTTATGAGTCTGCTGTGAATTTTACTTCGTGTTTACTTCTTTTTCAGCCACTAGCTCTCCCATATAGGCTCAGTAGGGGACTCACCCCACCTTTCTCTCTCCCCCATACATTACAGAGGTGACTCGACCACAAAAATAGAATTTTTAAACGGTCAGTACCCTGCTCCTGATCATGTGATCATCAAAAGGATGGGGTGTAAGCCACGTGTCAGAGTTTAAATTTTTCCCATTGCTCACACAGTCTTGGAGGACAAGCGGCTCCAAAAAACAGGTTTAATATTAATAATAATAATAATAATAAGGAAACTTAAGCTGACACACTAAGTATGTTCATAATGCACTAAAGAAGCCCTTTCCGTTCAGAACACACAAACACGTGATTAGATGTTTGACAGAACCTATAGATGGATGGATGCGTGCACTCACACGTGGTAGCTGTACAGTAGAGTTGAGTCTCAGGTCATGTCACACTCCAGTGGTTTGTAACTGAGCCTGAAGAGCGACTGTGTCTAAGTGTTGCAGTGCAGCGGAGAGGAAAGAGGGCTAAATCTATTATTCATACATTCTGACGAATATGTTATTTATGAGCCCAGTGTTTTACTCTCTGTTTCACAGACTACTTCACTAAATTGAAATGCAATGATAACTTTTGTTTTTTTTTTCTATTTATCGAATATTAAAGTTTTTTTTTTTTCGGGAAATTTGACACGGACTGCTTGTTTTTTTCTTATTTTATGTAGAGGTGGCTGGATCCAAACAAGCCTATAAGAAAGCAACTGAAAAGTGAGTGAAATAGGACATAATTTACTACCTTGGAATATTCTTGGTTGTTTTCTGTGGACTGACCTGACCAAACGTTTCTGTCTTTTTAGGGGTATCTCCAAACAAACTGAGTTTTAGGGTGAAGTTTTTTGTAAGTGATCCAAGCAAACTGCAAGAAGAGTACACAAGGTGCTTCATTTATCAGTCCTTTAATTCAGTTTAAAAGAAAAACGCTGGATGTAGTGTTTTCGATATCCACCTTTTATTGTGTTTGTTTTTAGGTACCTGTACTTTTTGCAGTTGAAACAGGACATCTTGAGCGAGAGGTAAACATTGCAATATGTATTTTAATACATTTTTAAATATTTATGTATTTATTATATTTATTGTATTTTATTTTATAGTTTACTTTCATTTTGTAGTACTCCGCTTTATATATTTATAGCATTTATTATTGTTTTTCAGTTTGTATTTTATATTTTTTAGATTTCAATATGCTGTCGTCACCACCCACTTTGTTAGAATTTTGAATATTTATTAGAACTATTTGTATTTCTACTTTCTGAACCACTTACTACACTTCGCTTACCTTGTCCAGTACATAAGTGTACAACAGGGTGGCAGGGAGCTCCGTAAAAAATCTTTATTTGTATAAAAATATAATATAAAAATAGAAGTTCAGCCTTTAATTTTAAGATTTTGCATTCAGTTTTATAATTGGACTTTTTTTCATTTAAAAAGTAACAATGTAATTTTTAATTTTATCTTAATATCTGGAGTCAGTGTTCATTCCACCACTGGGATGTTCGTTCCACCACTAGAAATGTAGTAAACATGGTTTACTGGTGATGGCAGGTTAAAACACTCTGTGGCATGAAGAAAAATTTCGCAGGAATCAGAAGTGTCAAATTTAATAGCGTGTTTTATTACTCAGAAATAGAAGCCAGGAATCTCTTCTCTTCATCACAATGTAGAAACATTAATGTGCGCAATCGCAGAAGGGTAAATCGACCTTAAGTTTTTTTCTATCGCGCATTATGAATAAAATGTACTTTGTGTTTCTTTTAGGTTACCGTGTCCACAGAATGCAGCAGCTCTTCTGGCCTCTTATGCCATTCAGGGTAAGTCTATTTACCCTGAGTTTTAACCTTCTTTCTTTTCTTCTGTTTTTGCTTTTTTAAAATACTTCAACAATAAATGGATATTACCCGACTACAGTGTACAATATTTGCACTTTATCTTTTAAGAGCAGTTATGAAATGCAGTGAGGGGAAACAAGTATTCAGGCACCTTTGTTACATCGTATTCAAAAACATATCGTGTACATTATATTCATAATGAAGGTGAAGGAGCTTCCTCAAGTTTTAAACATCTCTATCAACATGATTAGTTTGACCATTTGCAGTTGCAATGTTTATGGAACCATAACTAATCATCCCTGGACAGGTGCCCCATTCAAGATTTCCATCAGAGTAATGATAAGGAAGGTAAAAGAGAAGCTAACAGTCATGAAGAAAGAGTTGCAGGACAGCGTGAAATTAGCGGGAGCAACTGTAAAGCAGAATCAGAAAACAGATACAAAGTCTGCACAAACACACAGAGACAAAGATACAAAGTTTAAATCCAGTAAAAACTGCAGAACCTGCACCATGTTTGTCTCTTTGTAGACCTCATTGGTTCTTACAAAACTCCTTTGCCAAAAAGGTGCTTTAGTACAAAAGATCTCTAGTACTTGAGTAATTGTTGAGTAATGACTCACCTCATCATGTCTAGAGAAAGAACACCCCATAAGGGAATTATGTAGGTGGGAGCATCATGAAATACAGCTGATTCCCTGCAAATGGACCAGGGGCAGTACTGTGGCCTAGCCAGTCTCCTCACATGTATCTTCTTGAAAACGAATGGATTTTGAAATTGCGCGTCCAACAGAAACGTCCCTCATAACCTTGAATAATCATAATCTTGGAACAACGTACTAATGTTAATATATTGTGATGTCTGAATGCTTATTTCTCTATCAGTTTTGTTTGGAATCATCTTTTTATACTAATGAAGACTACTTTTTGTTCATATTTAGTAAACATTTATGAGACATTATTACTGTCAGAAATTTACCTGGACGCAAATGAAATAACAAAAATAAAAGTGGTCAAATATTTGTTTCCCTGAGTAAGCCAAATTTGGAATGTCCGAAGCTTCTAATCCTTTCAATCCAATTCTGTGACATCACGTTACACTATGTATTGGGCAAATGTATTGGGACGCTTGACCATTACACCAACAGGGACTTTAATGACACTGCATTCAAATACACTTCCACTCAGCTTTCACTCTTCTTGGAAGGTTTTTCACCAGATTCTGGAGTTTCTGTGGGCATTTCTTCCCATTCATTCTGTAGAGCAGAATTGGATGAGAAGGTCTGGCTCTCTGTTCCAGTTCATCCCAAAGGTGCTGGATGGGGTTGAGGTCAGGACTCTGTGCGGCCAGTCAAGTTCTTCCACACAGAACTCCTCCAGCCATGTCTTTATGGAGCTCGCTTTGCGCACTGGGGCAAAGTCAGGCTGGAATAGAAAAGGTTCTTTCCCAAACTGTGTCCACAAAGTTGGAAGCTTGGTGTTGTCCAAAATGTCTTGGTATTCTGAAGCATTAAGATTACCTTTCACTGGATGTAAGGGGCCTAGCCCAAACCCTGAAAAACAGGCATGTCCCAATACTTTTGTTCATATAGTGTATATAATTTCTTATTATATTTCAGACTTGCATTAAAAGGATGGTCTGACCATGCAAACTCAATGGAGTGGTTATGGTGATATTCTGATATTCAGATATTCTGGCGGGTCCTTTAGACATCTGAACAAACAAAGAGGCTTGCCAGTGCTAATGCATGTCAGTTTCTGGTTAATTCCATTAAAATGGCATGTTTATTTTGCCTCACACTCTGTAATCCCTCTCTCTTTCTCTCTCTCTCATTCTCTCTCTCAATCATTTGGCCAATCTGGCTCCCAACCTTTTGTCTCTAGATTAACCCCAATACTGGCTGATGTTTGTTTTGAGGTTTTAAGGGTCATACACATAAGGGAAGGGGCTTAAATTTGACTTAAAATAGATCAGGTCAGACTGACTCCCCATAAACAAAATATCTAGGGCTGTACATCTTTTGCCAACAAAGTAGTTTGTAATCCCGGGACTGACATTTTCTATAATAACGTTGCAATATGCAAATCGGTTATATCGGCAAATCGGTTATATAGCTATGAGCTGTGAGAATCCTGACTAACCTGTTAGGGCTGCAAAGGGGGACCAACTCCGTATTGAAGTCTATGTATTTGGATGCAAAGTTATTAAAGTCCCTGTTGGTGTAATTGTCAGGCATCCCAATACTTTTGTCCATATATATTAGGGGTGTCAAATTATCATGTTAATTTAGATTATTCACAGAAAATAAAAAACCATTGACTCTGATTAATGGCACCACGTGACTTTAACCCGGTCTGGTGTTCTGTCAAAACATGCTACCCATCGAGATGTGCTACTGTGCCCTTCTGGACACGTGCAGTTCCACAGTCTTGGGATTCAGTGCCACGCTCATAAATCTGTGCTGCCTTGGGACACTAGCAGCTGTATAAACTTCAAGGGAGTATCTTTCCACAGGGTAGCATGACTCGATAGACTCTGCTGTCGATTTGCGCTACAGTAGCATGTTTCAACAAGGCAACATAATTCATCAGAACACGCTGCTTCACGGCAGCATTTCTCAGTGTTAGAAACTTACTGTATAAACCGTCTCTATGTACCTCTAAAGATCTATCTATGTTCTTCTCATTTAGATAAAATATGTTTTTCTCAGACTATGCGTGTTATTTGCCTACTTCTCATCATTGTCAGGGCAAAACTGACTATAAACTGTATGGACTTTAAGGGAGCATTTTTCGAAAGGGTAGCATAATTCATCAAAACACCCGTGTCTGTATGTACATTGTCTTAAACTGCACTTTAAACTAAGCCCTAGCTCTATCATAGTTCTTGCTGGAGCATTTTTCCCTCAGCATATTAGGTCATATGTTTGATTGCTATGACCTTTACTGCACATGAACAGTGTAAAAACAGTTATTAAATAAAACAGCTATTAAATAAAAGAGACGTTGAAAGTCTGTATGCCAAAATTAAAATTCATTAAAATTTTTAAATACTTTAACAGGAAAAATGTGTGTGATTAATTTAAATGAATTAATCAGAGAGCTTATAATTGATTAGAACTTTATTAATTATGTGGCACCCCTAATATATATATATATATATAATTTATTCTTTTTATTTCATTTATGCTCTTTAAATTGGCCCATCCTAACCAGCTATAAGAGGAGCATGTTCAGCATTTTAAACAGAGCTTACAGTGACAGTTGAAAAGCTTTGTGTAAGGGTCTCAACATCTGGCTCCGGCTTTTGGCACCATGTAGCACTTTTGCTAGACTACGAACAAACTGGAGGAATCCCTGTACAAGACTTTCAAAGGGTAAAAGACCCATTGTGCTCTCTGTCATGTTCTCACACACACACAAACACACACACACACACACTCTTGGTTACACTGTGTGCTTTGTGTTCCAGCTGAGTTGGGGGACTACTGCCATTCGGAGCACTTGCCTGGCTACCTCTCAGAGTACAGCTTCATTCCTAACCCTCCAGAGGACTTTGAGAAGGAGGTTGCCAAACTGCACCAGCAGCACAAGTAAGACTAAAGAAAGAACGAACGAGTGAAGATGACATGAGACCACATTTTCTTTTCCCACATTGATTCCCATGTTGAATTTCCAGCATTGCCAACACCACAGCTTTTTTTTTTTTTTTAAATAAAAAACAAAAATACAAATAAAAAAACCAAAAAATATAAATATATCACTTATGGTGGATGAAGATAACAAAAAAAAACTAAAGAACATTATAACTTAAGAATGTATAACATACATAGTATATTTATTACAAAAGTAAAGCAGTAGCATTATATTAAACTACTACTGCTGCTACTTGTTGTTCTTATGTTAACTTTGGGATATTATGGATGTTGTCACCTGACCCACTTAATCCTGTGTTAGGCTGTGCTGCAAGCAATTGTATTGTATTTCAGGTTAGATTTGTTACAGAATCCAAAAGATTTGTCTTTTTTTCTGTGAAATCATAATAGTCATCCTTTCTGGGAGTGTTCTGGGTGTCAGATTGGAGCTGTCTGTAAGTGAAGATCTATAGTTGTGCACAAGACTGCATGATTTGACTGAGGGCCAAAATAAGGGACACAGCTGAATATAAACACACACACATACACGCACACACACACACACACACACACACACACATACACACACACGGAGGAACAACGCAGCTCATTGTTCCCAGCGCCCAGAGATTGAGTCTCCTTACAGACTGCTGCACAAATGATCTCTCTCTCTCTCTCTCTCTCTCTCTCTCTCTCTCTCAGTGGACTCTCTCCAGCTCAGTCGGAGTTTAACTACTTGAGTGCCGCCAGTTCGTTAGAGCTGTATGGAGTGGAGCTGCACTATGCTCGGGTCAGTAACTGACTCCCCCTAAACCCACCCCCTCCTCCAGCTCTGCTCTTTTCATTTTTACCCTTTTATTCAGGCCAGCAGTTCAATATTTAGCCCTGGACTGCAGCGTTTATTCACAGCTTGCCCAAGCAAATACACAGTCATCCTGACAAAAAGAACTGATCAAACCAACAGATTAAGCCAACCAGTTTCACCAAATTACCAAAAAATAATTCACCACATGTAACCTTTAATCCATTTTTCCTCGTATTATAACCTTTTTATTTTAAATTACCCGTTTTTGCTACTGTCACTACTGACTTGGTCCCCGATTTCTCTACGTAAAAGCACTATAGAACTGAAGATACTGCTTCATTCGTAATATTATAGAAATGCAATAGAAATAATGATACTAAGCTACCATGGAGCTGACATTCCCGATTCTACTTATCAACATGTGACAGGACCAGACCAATGCTGAGGTCTACATTGGTGTGATGTCTGCTGGGATCTCCATTTATAAGAACAGGGTACGGATCAGCCACTTTCCATGGTGAGTAGACCCACAGTTTAACGGTCCAATTCTGTACAAATAGAGCAGCTAGAATGTCAGTCTCTGTTGTATAATTGAGTTTGACCCTCACCGTGTATTATTAAAATCTGATTTAAACAAATATTAACGGTGTAAAACAGAACCGGTGTTTACCCTTAGAACTCCAAGTGTATCAGTAAAATAGAACCGGTGTTTACCCTCAGAACTTTACCCTCAGAGTGTATCAGTAAACTCTGATTTCAGTAAATATAACCGGTGTAAAACAGTCTAGAACCAGAGTTTGTTCTCCTACCTGCTCGCCGTTTGCTGCTTTTTCTCTCGGCGCACTGCCGCTTGGGCGCTCTCCGGAGCCCCTCCCTCTGCGGGTTTTCCCCACCCACTTGTGGGCGGAGACTATCTTAAAAGTTTCCTGGGTTCAGTATCCAGGCTAAGTAAAAACACTATAGAGATGAAGATACTACTTCATTCATAATTATAGAATTATAGAATTATAGAAACGCAATAGAAATAATGATACTAAGATACTATGGAGCTGACATTCCCAGATCTACTTATCTGTATGTGACAGGACCAGACCACTGTTGTCTACATTGGTGTGATGTCTGCTGGGATCTCCATTAATGTGTATAGTACTGTAGTACTGTAAAAATGTTACTGCCCGTTTTGAAGTCACTGTTTTTGTGACCAACACCTTTAGCCCCACCCATTCACACTGAAGCTCTAAGGAGTGTTTCAGCCCAAACTGCTTTTGGAATGAGCCCATAAGAATATATGGCAGTTCTTGACCACCGCAACATGCATTGTTTAATGTAACGAACCCATTATAGTTTCTGAATTTTAAGACAGTGGGTGCACTGGTGTATATATGTAAATACTGAATAGGATTTAGCAAATCGCTGTTCGGCTAATACTGCTGGAGTTTTGGATGCTATAGACTATATCGTCGGGTGGGTGAACATTTTAGCTTGAAAAAGGTCAAATACTCATGGTTATGTAACACAGTATCAGTGTTCCAGTTCATGATTGTGTGTATCATTATTTTCTTTAGTATTCTTGTGAAATATGTTGTGGCTACAGTGTTTTAAAAGCTTATTTCAAGTGTTTTCCTCTGCTGTTAACAGTGATATGGTATGAGATTTTTGCTTGTACCACTGATAACATTCTACCTTGACACTTGGTGTTATTCCTTTGTTCTTTTTTTTCTTTTCTCAGGGTGAAAATTGTAAAAATCTCCTTTAAATCAAAACAATTTTTTATTCAACTGCGAAAAGAAACGGTAAGCAATCAGATATGTGTGGATTTTGTCCCCGTGTTTTAAGTTTGTTGGGAAATATCAAAGCGATCTCGCAATTTTGGACTTGATCCTGCAGTCAGAGGTCCCAGCGGTCCTCTTTAGACGTGCAAGAGAAGGCACGAAACCCACCCAAGTCCACTTAATAATGCAGAGCATCTTGAGTGTTTATGACATGACAGTTCATAATGGATGGAGGCCTTTGCATATATGAATATTCTTTCTGCGGGTGGAAGTAGTAGAACGAGTCTTTTACCTCAGGCTCGATCACCCCAACCTTCTTTAAAATGTCGATCTCTGTGGCAGGCCTTGTGCAGTGAATAAATACACTCATGCTAATTCATTAAACATTAATGGTTCCCGTGAATGAGAGAGAAGCTCTGTTCATTATATGGTACAGTAGGGTGGGTAATATGCTGCTGTTATCTCAATTAATTGCTTCATGATATACTTTCGAAAGCACTTTGGGGGTATCATAGGAACACTAAATGGCCAAAAGTATTGGGACGCCTGACCATTACACCAACAGAAACTGTAATGATATTGCATTCACTCTTCTTGGAAGGCCCTCCACAAGATTTTGGCGTTTCTGTGGGAATTTGTGCCCCTTCATTCTGTAGAGCATTTATGAGGTAAGACACTGATGTTGGCCAAGAAGGGCTGACTCACAATCTCCGTTCCAGTTTACCACAAAGGTGTTGGATGGGGTTGAGGTTCTTAATGCTGAAGCATTAAGATTACCGTTCACTGGAAGGGGCCTAACCTAATTCCTGAAAAACAGGTGTGTCCCAGTACTTTTGTGCATATAATGTATTTCTGCTATTATCTGTGTCAATTTGAAACAGTTTCAGTATTAGTCCGATACACGCCCAAATCACTGGAAGCTTTGGGCAAAATTCTGTTAAAAGAAATACAGCGTTGAGTAGAACGACTATGTCTCAAATGGCTCCTTACTTCTTCCGTAATGCACAGTGTAGGAATTAAACTACAGGTTTCTGCACCCGAATAGTATATAATATGTCTAAGAGGTGATTCAGCCATGTGCGCAGAATGTGGACAAACTGCGCACTATATGGGTGTAGAAATTTGAATTTTATAACTTCGAGAGGGCGTTATGGAGGAAATGTGGAGTCATGTCCATTTCAAGGTGCATATAGACAAATGTGTTGTTATTAGTTGTTTCTAAGAGGGACAATTTAAAAAGTATCGGCAGAGACTCCCATCATGATTTGTGTCCGACGTAAAAAAGTAGCATGCCACCTCTCCTATTTTTGTACTTTTGTACTTCTACTCAGGTTGGTACTAGACTACTCCTCCTGCCTCTGATGTTGGCCTATTATCCAATTGCCTCGTCATTTTACCACTCATTTTTTTCTACTGTTTCCTTATTACTTTGAATAAGAGTGAAATGATTGAAAATAAGAATGAATATCATATAACATAGTTTGGTTTTTTCGCTACAGTGTCTGGTTCTATGTGTGTCACAACAAAAAAGTCTCTATTCACATTTGGCTGCATCTCCCACATATACCAGGCACCACTTACGGCTGGTCATTTTCTAGTCATTTATTGCTGTGATATCACTCAGACATGCAGATGTCGCCCTGATAGTGGTTGCGTGAGCAGTCCCCCATCGCCTGAGCATGTCGTGCCAAGGTGTGGTTTAAAGGCGATTTATTGATGAAGACTTGCTAATGAAGCCCAGCTTATCCCCTGATTAGCTAGCTTGACATGACCACTAGGCTTCAGAGTTGTAATGTGATAATCCTTCTGTGGTAGAGAGTCAATGGAGCTGCAAAGATGCACGTTAGAGCTTATTGCTGATCTCAACAAGCGAGCTCTTAAAGTGGGAATAATACTCCGGAGTGTGTGTTCCTCTAGAACCTGAAACTTGAAATTTCAAACACTTGAATGGAAATTGTCCAATATTGGCAGTTGATGATATTTCCTTCTTTGTTTCTCTCTCTCTCAGAGTAAGAGCAGAGAATCTCTGTTGGGCTTCACCATGGTGAATTACAGAGCGTGTAAGAATGTGTGGAAAGCCTGCGTGGAGCATCACACTTTCTTCAGACTGGAGCGGCCCATGCCACCGCAAAAAAGCTTCTTTGCACATTACTTCACCCTCGGCTCCAAGTTCCGCTACTGGTGAGAGTTTTACCCTTGGACTGGGAGGCAATCAGTGCACATTTTGGAATCCCCCCCCCTCCCCCCTTAGACCGCTGATTCAGCTTCCTGGGAAGTTTATGAGTTGTACCAGGTGTGTTCGTTCTGTTACCAGGTTCCCAGACCATAATTTGGAATTTCATTGGGTGGTCATTAATGTGTCTGGGCAAAGAAAAGAAGTTGAATGAACAAATAGTTATAATAACATTGAATATTAGAGATTTATTAAGATAAGATAAGATAAACCTTTATTAGTCCCACAAATGGGAAATTTGCATTGTCATATATATATATATATATATATATATATATATATGTGTGTGTGTGTGTGTA
>JBBIGA010071192.1:0-12017 GCA_037576975.1 Alestes dentex
ACTCCAGTCCTGGAGGGCCGGTGTCCAGCACAGTTTGATGGTAGTTCTCCTCAAACACATTCACTAAACCTGACAATCAACTGGTGAGATGAACCAGGTGTTTCTGGGCAGGAAAATCACCAAAACGTGCTGGACCACGTCCCTCCAGGACCGGAGTTGCCCACCCCTGCTCTAACTGCATTATTATATTATAGTTTACATGATCATATTACAACGTGAGGATTGAGAGACAAACCTGCCACCCACTGAGATGCCAGACTATACTAAACTAGAAACAAAGGCAAGCGTGAGTTGTTTACTTAAGGCAGCACAGATCACTGTGTATTTGCATTGTGTTAGGGGGGGCAGGAGGAAGTTCTGGTCACAGGTGTGTTTGTTTGTGCATGTATGGGTACAGTTTGTGCTTCAGTTCCGGTTGAGTCTGATGGCCTGAGAGAAGAAACCGTTTCCCATTCTGGCAGTGGAGGCCTGTATGCTGAGGAACTTTTTGTCAGACAGGAGGAGGGAGAGGAGAGTGTGTGAGGGGTGAGTGGGGTCATCCACAATGTTGGTGGCCTTGCAGATGCAGCGTGTGATGTAAATGTCTGTGACAGAGGGGAGAGAGACCCCGATTATCTTCTAATAAAAAAAAGAGGAGTCATAAAAGAGGAGAGTGGTCATGTCATGCCCTCCTGAAGGTGCCAACTAACAGTCTGTTAGCCGTTGTACCTCCTTTCTGTACGCAACCTCATTGTTTCCACTGATCAAACACACCACGGTCATGTCAGTGTCAAACTTGATGAGGTGTATGCTAATGGGTCAGCAGTGTGAACAGTAGAGTGCTGAGAACATAGCCTTGGGGGCCCCAGTGTTCAGTGTCACGGTGCTGGACATGTTGCTCCCGATCCTGACTGACTGATGTCTCCCAATCAGGAAGTCCAGGACCCAGTTACAGAGGGAGGTGTTTAGGCCCAGTAGTCTCAGGTTTCCAGTCAGATGTTGAGGAATGTTGGTGCTTCAAACTTTATGTAGAAGTGATTCACACATCTGGGAGGCCTCATCGTCACAGGTAGTTAGAGATGCCCTGTAGTTGGTGAAGGCCTATAGGCACATCCACCATATGTCCCCTGTGTTCATGGATTTTCTGAGCATGTGCGTGCTTCACTGCTCAGATGGCCTAGGATAGAGCCGTCATACATTATAGCCTCTCTAAACATATTCCATCTCTTCAGTCATAACAAAATTCTTAATTTTATTATGATCTCTACTGGAATAACTAGCCCATTCCTCGGGAATGTGATGTTGACTTGTTTGTTGATATGGTAATTTTTTGTTCACAATAAAATGTCCTCAAACTTGTAACCAACTCTTATTTTTTGAGTATTTAAATTAAGAATCTTATTGACAATGAACCAGGCTTGACTGGCTTCACCCCTTGTTTGTATATGGGTGTGTGTGGCAAATTAGATGCAAAATCAGTAGGCAGTTTCCAAAGAAACTGTGTCACACTGTTATTAGTATGCAGAGTACTCTCCTAGCTTGTTGTGAAGTTTCCACACAAGTTTGTGGATTCTTCATAAAAGCTTTGCAATCATGAGGAGTTTCTTTAAACTCTGCATACAGAATCTCATTTGCAAGAAACTGTCCTCTAAAGAACCTTCCGTCAAAGTACTTCAGGGTAGCACCACACAAAATCTTGGACCATTTATCATTCATTCATCATGAAAGTTTCCCCACAGTGTAAATGGTGGTTTCTGTGTTGCAGAATGAAATGGTTTATGACTGTGCTGTCATGATATAAGAGACTGTTCCTGGTAATCCTGGTAGAGTAAGGATTTGAAAAAAAGATTCTGTGGTGATTTTCCCTACCCGTTTCCAGGTTCTTGAAGAATAAAGTTACTCGGGGTGGGATGGAGAGCACCAAAGATTTTCTCAGCTGTCCTCAGTGTTTCCAGCAATCTGTTTCTATTCCATTCTGAGGATGTTCCACATTTGCTGTGGAAAGTATATCACCTGCTGGGCCTTTGTGAGGATGGAGTCTTCGGAAATGGCAGATCACAGAAACTGGAAGGTCTCAAAAGACAGGGCTGTTGGACATTGTGATATCTCCTGAAGTCCACTATCAGCTCCACAGCATTCAGCTCCAAGATGTTCTGACAGCACCAGAACTCCAGTTGTTCAACCTCCCACAAATATTCAGTCACTGCCATTGTGAATTAACCTGACTACTGGAATATGATGTCAGGAAGCTGGTGATCCACCCACAGATAGCAGGGTGTTGAGTGAGCTGGGAGTGTTTGGTGCAGAGGATTTCTGGGATGACTGGGTCCTGGTGTACATCTCTGGGCACACATCCCTTTAAAACAACTTGAACATGGATAGCACTAAGGTTGGGAATTGATGAAAGGTGCACTGTAAATGTTTATGACACTCTTTTAGCTTGTTTTTGTATTAACTGATCTTTTCCTACTATTTGGCTGTCGTTGCTTATTTTTGCTGCCAAAATATTTGACTGTGGGCCAAAGAGCTTCAATCATCAGTTGGGACAAGCAGGGGAGGAAAACCAAAGCCAAAGCCACAAGATTTGAGTGAAATCCAGAGAGCTCTTTCCAAAAACATATGCAGATGTAACTGGAGGAGGAAATACGTGAGAACAGAGTTATGAGAGGTGCTCTGTTGAACGGAGGTGGATGCTCGTTCATCACCGGTGACTCCTGCCACATCTGCTAAGACCGCACTTAAGAGAGATGAGCTCATTCCTGCCAGGTGAGTGAATTCTTCTTATGAACTGGTCTCAACATTTCATTCATGAATGACTCACTTTATTGCTTTGGTTTAGAGCTGGTTAACTAATAAGAGCGGGTTAAGGTCTGGGTCTTGCTTATCAAACCAATTAGCTCACTAGAAGAACCTTCCCTGAAGTACATGTGTTAAAGCAGGGGGAACACTGAAGTGTGAGGGACTTTTAAGTTTTTAGGACCTGAAACATAGACGATTTGTTAGATCACCCATTTCTCACCCTATGTTGGCAAGGCAAGGGTCTGCATAGGAAAATGTTTCAGTAAAAATGTGAGTGAAAGGGATGAAATCTTGGCAAGTGAGATCATCTTTAATCTATTTCCTGTACTGAGAAAATTTATAAGCATTAAAAGATTATTTAACTTATTTTCTGGATATTTTTGTTGTTTTTTTAGTACATTTTTGAAAGTATTTTATTCCACTGGCAAGTGATTTGCAGGGTTTGGGCTGGACAATCTGAAAAGAAATGAAAAATATCTATTAAAAGAGAAAGATCCAAGAAACTTCCTGGTGCCTTGAGTGGGTGTGTGTCAGGATGGTGCCAAATAAAAACACCTTTACTTTTTTCTACAACAGAGCCATTGTTCTAACCTGATTTGCCTAAAGAAAAGAAAACATACACCGGTTGGCACCTAACCCTTACCTTCCAAATCTGCCTGATCTGTAACTTTTTAAAACAGCTTTATACATGCTGTTATTAACTGTGAAATTTGCAAAATTTATAAAATACTGCATTTGCATCTAGAACAACCCATTTAAAAACATCACAATAAAGGTGCCGTCTTAAATATGACACATGTGCTTACAATGTCAATGTAAGAGTGCGTTTTTTGTCTGTTAAACCACACAGTGACGTACCTAGGAATCATTCAAGCATCAATATACTGGTGGTGCTGAATGCTGAGCGGTTGGAGCCGCTTTATCTGGGCACCTTGTATATTTAGGCACTTTGCAGCCTTTCAAAAAAACTAATCTACTCATGCCAAAGATAAAACAGTTTTACAGGCGTAATACCATTTTTGTACCAAAAGGGTGATTCAAGGTAAAATATAAAGAAATGAGGAGTGGCTGGCGGAAATGAAACTATTTATTAACATAGTCTAATTTATTAACACAGTCTATTCTAAAACACACATTTTACTACACTGGATGTTAATGAGATCAGCTTGATCAATGCTAATGGCTGAGTTTCAGTGTGCAGTTAAATTCAGCTTTATAATAACTAATGTAAAACTAGCTTTATGAATATGAGTTTTAGTAATCCTCAGGAGTGCTGAGATGTTACTATGTTAGCAAAAAGGGAGATTGCATGCAAAGATGAAGATCTATTGCTGCACACATAAAGCTGAGTTTAGATTCTTCTAAAAATTCAACCTCACACAATTAGATATATTTGCAGATTTCTAAAGTTCAGTCAGCCATTTTCAAAAAGTTGCTGTGGAAGTTTGGTGGGAAAATTCTGGTAAATTATTTGCAGTCGCTGCTGGAGATTTTTCTGGTTCTGCTTCATTTTCAGTGAAGAACTTGATTGCTCCACTTTAAGAAAGGTCACAGAATTCTCTCTTGTAAGCTTGATTTTGTTGAAGGCTTGTTGCAATGTTGATCAGCAGTCTGTGCTAAGCTTAAGATAAGTTACTAAAACAAAGTCCTATGTTCCCCCTAAGGAACAAGGAAGGTGAGTTTTTTGTCTTCTTCCAGACAAAAGATAGAACGTGAGCTTATAATGGCAGATGCTGCAGAGAGAGTTAGGTTAAGTGATCCAATCAAAATACTCTGAATAACTGAAAAGTTGCCACACTGGAGATAGATGGTTTTGCTTTGACAAATTGCACAGTTTCTAACACTGGAAAACATTTTCAACAATATGACATGTTCAAATACATTTCTTCCAATGTATTTATAATCATTAGACATATAAGTCATGTAATCAAATATATTTCTGTAACATTGCCAAACTTTTGCAAAGGTAAACTAAAAGTACATGTATATGAATGCATGGGTTTATTCATGGAAATGCAAGTATCAATTACTTTGTTATGTCTGTCTTTCTTCACCAGGGACCACTGCACTCCTGGTGACTGCAGTCCTGAATGGCTTTGCTGTTATTCACTGTTAGTAAAGTATAAATGAGTGCACTGCCTTTTAAACACTATTGACTTCATATATTATATTATATACTATTATAAACAATGGGCTACATTAACTTGATTTGAATGCGTACATCATTTCCATATGGATTTACAATGAATTACATGAACAGAGATTTTTTTATGTGCAAGAGTCTTCTGCGCATTTTTCATATTTACAGAAATAACTGTTCAGGTTGAGATATATATATAATGTTAAGTCAGATGTGTTTGTTAGGCAGAAATGTATCTTCTTGTTTTAATATCGCTAGGCAGTGCATCAGTTACTGGGACTCCTCCTGAAGGTACTCCAAATGTATCCCCATTATATTCTGTCATATATGTTATCATTTATTTAGAAATACCAAAATAACACATGTGTGACATGACCCCTGTTCACTTGGCTCAGATGTTTGCAAGAATCACAGCACGCTGAAGGATCCATGGCGTAATATTGGCTTTGTCCTCACCTCTCTCTCTGGAGGACCAAAGGATGATCTTCAGCTGAAGAGGGGATGGTACAACTTCGGTGGTGTTGGAGGGGATCGCATGGTCTACTATTGCAGTGTCAGCTCTACACCAGTTTACTCCAACAGCAGTTCTGCATTTCTGCAGCTCTGTAGTGCAGTGAACAGGACAACCGGCATCCATTGTGCTTTGCAGGATGCCCCAATTAAAGACTGTGGGGGAGGGTTGATTCTCTACTATCTTGTTCCAGCCAGTGGACTGTATGTCTCACGTGAGTACTTTTACAGTCTTAGGGACACTTTATCATGTCATAGAATTATATAATGACTGAATTATAAATTGCTTTACACTACCATAGTATCAATAATGCCTGGCTATTGGACTATCAATAATACCTGACAATACCTTCCTTTTCTAGAAACTGAGTGTCTTTTTGTGATGATCTTTTTGCAGCGCATATTGTGTTGTGCTGCCCGCATTTCATGCACTGGCCCTGCTCTGCATAATGACAATAAAATGAATTGAGAGGCATTCTAGGTGGTTGTGAATGCATCTTTGTTAGTTGCTAAGGGACTGCCAGGTGGTTGTGAGGGTGCTGATTTATCTGGTATTTGCCAGGGTGTACCTCTAGAACAGGGTAAGGTGTTGCTAACTAGCTGTTATGGTGTCTCTGGTGGTTGCTAGAGCATTACTAGATTTATTAGGTTGCTATGGGTGGTAATGTAGGTTTGATGCCAAGGTGCTGAAATGGTTTTGCTATATCTTTCCGACTGTATCCCAGGTGGTTGCTAGGGTGTTGCTACCAAAGGCTATGATTGAAAGGATGCTGCTGGGTGGTTGCCAGTGTTCCAGCTGCCAGAGAGTTGGTTATAGGTGTTTAACAGGATGTTCCATGTTAAACACCATGTTAAAGTGGGTGTAATGGTATCCCAGCTGGTTAATGCGGTGTGGCTAACTGGTTATAAATTAGCAAAGCACAATTAAAATCAAATAAAGAAGAAAAGGAAGAATACTAAGATAACTGCTAGAATTTATGAAGGTGTGGGTTCTTCAGAATTATATTTCCACAAACAAATATGTACCATGCTGGTAATTTCAGAGGCAACGTATTTGTTTGTTTACTAGAGTCTGTAACTTCCTCCTCAGGTCATTCTTCATGCAATGATTCATCCTGTGGTGAGCATGCTCAGTGTGGTTTCCGTTATGGCAGCTGTGAGTGTAAGCCGGGACTGTTCGTTCTTGATGGCTTCCTGCCCAAAGGAGACTCTTATGGATGTACAGGTTAAGGCTCTGCTCCCTTATCCTGCAAGAAGGAAGCTTAAAATATGGTTGTATAAAAAAAGAAATGCTAAATCTCTTATTGGTTAGACTGCTAAGGTTACTGTTACTGTGTTAGTTGCCTTGTGTAATTTTGGTTAATTAAACATATCACACGACAACAGTGGATTTAATAGATTTTCTTTTTTTAACAACAATGTAGCAGCTTTCCTTGTCATAGTATTGCCCCTCTCTTTCACTCCCCAGTTCTGTTTGTACTCTTTTGTGAGACCCTGTTTACATGTATCACATGCTTTCTGTTTCTATTATGATTTCTGGTCACACCTGTGCTCTATGTGCTTTCTATTTTAATTTTCATCTCAAGCTCCACCCCTGTCCTGCCCTGCTGTTTAGTGCCTGTTCTAGTTTGTTCATTAACCTGGCTTGTTACAGTTGTTCCCTGTCCTTCCTTGTGTATTTATAAGTCTTTTTTGTGTTTGTTCCTTGTCAGTCCACCATGGACTTTCCGTCTACATTCCCTGTAGGCTTTCCCATGTTATTTCCCAAGCTCCACGTGTATTTTTTAAAGTTTCCAGTTTATCTCCCTCTTGCTTTCTTATCTGCTACAGTACATCCTTACCCACACTTATGTCCACATCATGTCCTCCCTAACCACTGTCATAGTCATAGTGAAATTGCATCATGGCATTAGACTTCATGTAAATATGTCACACTCACACACACACAGGGCGGACTGGGACAAAAAAATGGCCCTGGCATTTGGGGTAGAACGGCCCACTACATACAATTACACTCACTGCCTATCTTTATGCTCCCATGTGTATACCAGCAAAGTAGTATTCAATAAAAGTAGTATTCAACAAAGTAGTGTTCAATAAATTGTGAACTTCCCCAGTCAAAAATGATGCAGCTGAATCTTTTAATGAGATTTTAAAAAGCATGAATGTCTCTCATATCTGTATCTTGTTCATAAATACCTACAGAAAATCTGCCTCTAACACCAAGCCCAACACCAAGACGATTTATTCCAGCATGGATAAATAACTAACTTAAGTGTCCATTGTTTTAGACAGTGTAGCCATTCTTCTAACGATAACACTGACGATATTATTAGCTTATTTCATTATTAGCTTAGTTCAAAATTGTAACAAGACAAACTAGCGCGGCCATACAACAATTGTTATATTGGTGTGTTTTCACCAAAACTTTGCAAACAGCTAGTTTATATACCACCACTAACTGTCTAGTAAGGCACGTATTTACCAAGGGGGGGTTAATGAGTTGCCTTACTTATAACTAAACGCAGTCCAGCTTACCGCAGGTTCACTGCCGACACTGACACCCACATCAACTGGTGAAGGCCCAGCAGTAAAAATGCCTGTTACCTTGGCACATTTGGCAGCATCTGCCCGAAGTGCCATTTTTTTTCTCTCGTAGTTTCTCTGCACCACCTTTACGTTTTCTCTCTGGCAAAAAAACAAAAGGGGGGAGGAGTTGAAAGATAGGATTGGGCCAACCCCTTGTCAGTAAAGAAAAGAATCATTGGGCCGCAGGGGAGTGTTTCAGGGGCCGGTGGTCAGGAAATAAACTCCTCTGCAGACTTTTTTGACAAATGCATCACACAGGCAAAGGAACCAAAGAGAAATGAGGTGGTGTTTAAAAAGCTGATTAAGCCAGCCCAGTGTCACTTATGGGCCGCTCAGACCAATAAATAAATAAATTAATTAATTAATAGATAGATAGATAGAAAGATAGATAGAGAGATAGATAGAGAGATAGAGATAAATGGTGTCTGCCCAAATAGCTTGTCAGCCCACCAGGAAAATGCCCGATACCCCAGATGGTCAGTCCGACCCTGCACACACAAAGGCAGCATTTACATCCTTAGCATAAAGGATATCCTTTTTCACTTTTTCACTTTTGCCCCATTTGTTTTTTGGGAGGTGTTTTCAGCATTTTACAGATTGTTTGACATAGAATCTCGAATCTGTGCAAGGTGTGAATCAGTATACCTCTCTGTTTTCAGATCTGCCTTTCATTCAAAGCCAACATTGCCAGGTATGTAGGAAGGGCATGAAAAGGAAACAGTTTAGAAGACAACTCATAGACACTCAACATTAAAACATTAAATGCTTATTTTTTAATTAATTAATTATTTATTTTTAAAACCATTTTTCCAGGCTAATTTCACAGTGGAGTGTGTAGAGATTTTTCTGAATCAAATTCAGAACAACACAGCTAAAGTGATCCCAAAAAATGTGAGGAACATTTCATTAAATTCTTTAGTTTTACATAATGTATATGTATATATTTGCATGTCAAAATTACGCCTACTTTTGTCCTGTGCCTGGTTAGGTTATCAGCAATATCTTGGATAAACTGATGAATTCAACAAAGATTTTGGAAGAGGCATTTTTTGACCAAAGTAAACTAATATTTTATGGGAATGCGATACTTAATGCCACTGAGAAACTAGTTTCTGCACTGGTGAGGAAAACAAATACCTCCTATCAAGACAGCATCTCTCTTCCATCTCTAGGTAACTGGACACATGGACAAGAAAACTGCTGTCAGATGTTACATTTAAATATAAAATAAATTAAAGTAAAGTACTTTTATATAGACAAAAACAAAAAATATATATTCATAGTATTCAAGTCCTTTAGAATGATCCAGAAGAAAGAACGCCACTGGTCCGACATTTTTCTTTCCATTAATAACCTGCTATGATTTTAAAAGAATTCCTTATAGATTTTATACAAAAAAAAGACAGCCAGCATATGCCCCTCCCTCCTCCGCCAAAAGAAAAGGAACGGAAAAAAAAAAGAAAAAAAAGTATTAGTGAATTTAAATATATTCTCTACCTAATCGTCCAAATAAAAAGTTTGAAGAGTATTTTTAAGCATACGTACACATCTGTTAACATTTTAACAGAGAAATTCATCTGATTTTTTGGTTTATCTCCATCAGAGGCTGAAATATATGTTGTTGGTCCATATGCCACCTCAAGCAAAATTACACTTCTCAACACAACCAACGCTTCCTTGGATATTGACCTCATCGAGATTTCAAAAAACAACAAGGGTACTGTAGTTTCCTAAACATTTTTGTATTATATTATTCAGCATATTTCAGTGTCTTATCTGCTTCCATATAACTTTTCAAGCTCTTCCAGCATACAAAGTTTATTTAGGAACACATTTTCCTGTTAAAATAATCTTCTGAAATAAATGATTGCTTATTATTATTAAATTTAGTTTATTTTTGTTGTGTTTTCTTTTACTGTACTTATGCAGACATTGCTGTTGTGTCATGTTTTAGGGATAGATGCAGTGATTTTCATCAGCTATGCCAACCTGTCAGACTTTCTGAAACCTTACTACTTCAGCTCAACAAACAAAACAAAACTGATATCCACAGTGGTGACAATCAAACTGCTCAGTACTGGTAACCAAACAACGTCTAAACCACCAATAGATCCATTGTCTGCCCCAGAGCCTACTCCAAAAAGACATCTAATAACCAGCTCACCTCATGACCAGGACATCAAGTTTTTCATTATCTTTACACACAGCGCAGTAAGTTTCAGAGTCAACTCTGTTATATGCATGTATCTCCATCATGTCTTCTTCTCTTGTTTTCAGAACCATCCTGTATTTCCAGTACAAAAGCTATTAAAACAAGCAAATAATTGGACAAAATAGCATGGAAACCTAGAACAAGGACTTGGAGGGCTTCAACTTGCATTTATATACTCTTAATAAAAAACAAAATTATACCTCATAGCATGTTGTTTTTTAGTTCCACAGGAAGCAGTTAGCAGCATTGAACAAAATGCAGGGGATGATGGAAACAATACCGTAAATAGACAACATAACAATGTAACAATAATGTGAATGTGATGTAAAACTGACATAATACAATAATAGACAATATAATTTGAAACAGTACAATAAATTGACAATGCAGCCATGCAACCATAGCGTGAACAGGAAGAAAATCTAAGACACTACAGTAAGCAGACAATACAGAAGTGTAACATAAAAGTGGGATGTACACCTTCCAGAAAAACTAATATTGCACCATAAGTGTGATATTGCACAGCAGGCAGTTAGCAGGATTGAACCACACTGAGTGAGTGTAAATTATAAAATTATCAAATAACAGTACACAGTGTGCCTGTCGTAGCCATTAACAGGAGTTTAAGTGCAGGTGCCAATCAGTGTAATATAAGATACATATAAAGTACACAGGTGTTGTGTGGTAGTTCACTGGAATGATACTTGGTTACCAGGGGTGAGACATTTACGTGCATTCAGAGTTCTTATGGTCTGCGGTATGAAACTGTCATGCAGAGCCAGAGCAGAATCTCTGATACCACTTGCCAAATGTTAGAAGAGAGAAGAATGTGTATAACGGGTGGGAACAGTCTTTCACAATGCTATAACAGCAGGTTTGGTAAATATCTTTCAGTGGAGGTAGTGGTGCACTGATAACCCATCAGCTCCCTTCACTATCTTCTCCACACTGGGATAGTATTAGCAGGAAACAGAAAAGAAATCAGTTAGTACAGGTAAAAGCTTTACGTTAAATTCACAAAGTAACTATCTTTTAGGTTTGTAGAAATAATGGCCACACCTGATATAGAATGTACAGTCCACAAGAAACTTGCTGGTCTTCTAATTTTATTGTAGCCTGGATGCCAGAGTTTTACAGCAGATTTATCTGATCACATTACATAGAAAAAGAGCAAATGCTGCATCTTCTGCATTTCTTCATTTCTCCACAAACTTTAGGGCAATATGTCTTGATACTGATATGTGAAATGTATCCTGTCTTTGCTAGGAACTTAAAGGCACTCCAATCTGTGTGAACTGGAAAGAAACTAAATGGGTGGAAGGTAGTTGTAAAGTTATCCAAATCAACAGGAATCAGACTAAGTCCTTCTGTGTTCACCCAGGAACTTTTGCTCTCATTATGGAAACCAGTGGCTCATCAGAGGTAAGAGACAACAAGACACTAATCCAGGCTAAAATCATCTAACTTGGTCATCCAACGTAGTCAGAGACTTGCTAAACTGCTGCATTGTCTTGTAAGATACAAGGGTCTTGGGGCACTGGGCGGCTAAGTGATAATGCTGGTAAAAGTTCTAGCAGTTTTCTTAAGGTCTTCATGGCTGCACTGGTGTGTCTGATGACTCAATTGTAAATTGTTAGGAGGGGTAGGGCAGGACAGTTAGCCCAGGGGTGGGCAAACTACGTCCGGCCCGTTGGTCTTTTTAATCCGGCCGGCCGAAGATCGGTGTGGCGCAATAGGCGCAGTGATACATTGACAGGGGTTGACGTATTTTTTTGCTCTAGTACTCTA